>SKCR01035618.1:0-59030 GCA_019454045.1 Zanthoxylum bungeanum | reverse complement strand
TAAGTAAGTTAGTCTTGATATTAATAAGAGAAATATTAAGTTCTTGTGGGTACGATATCCGATATTTTATCACTATATTATTTGAGCGATATGTGCACTTGCGTGCGGTATGAAATCACGATTAGTATACTAAATCATTTCCACCACAATTAGAGATGACAACGGGCCGGATATGATATGAGGATGTCAATATTTATATTTGATCAATTTAATCAACGGGGTACGAAAATTGTCCTCTTACCCACCTCTAATATACAAAGCTCTCGTGAATTTTACCTCTATTTGAACGAACCATCCAATCAACAAACATAGAAAATAATATCATTTCATGCCTTTAAGTCCCTCATTCTCGTAAAGATTTTTACCATCCCTAAACACAATTAGAAAATCAATTTTTGTCCTCTTACCCATCCCTAATATTCAAAGCTCTCGTGCACACGGGAATTTTACCTCTATTTATACGGACCATCCAATAAACAAACATATAAAATAATATCCTTTCATGTCTTTAAGTCCCTCATTCTCGTAAAGATTTTTACCCTCCTTAAACATAATTAGAAAATCAATTTTTCCCTATCGAATTTATTCATTTTCGTAGCAAATAAATGTTACAAGAAGAGAGAGAGTGAGAGACGTGTTCAAAGAACTGAAAAGACAGGCGGCAGCCCACAAAAAGCCTTATTCAACGCGTTTCCAAATTAAAGTTGTGTAGTTGAAACCATGTTCGTGAAATAAACCAAAGAAAATCTTAGCCGGCTTCATTAAAAAAAATCCAAAATTCATGATTGTGTGAATCACAAAAAAAAAAAAAAAAAAAAAATTCATATATGCTTTGATTGAAGAAATAAAGTTTAATACTTTAATATATGATTCAACATCATCAAATTCTTCCATTTGCAACCGAAATTGGAGGAAACTTAGGATCTGAGATACATATATACATTTTTGTATTATTTTATATGCATAAAGGCAATTCTAGGTTGGTGGGCAATATTTTTCTACCGAACTTTGAGCACACAAGAGTTGGGTGCAAAATTTATATATAAATTAATACCTTAATATGTTGTTAAGCTTTTTCTTTAAGAAATGAAAAGAATAATATTTTAAAGAAATGAAAAGTTTGGAATGTTTCTTGGCAGACATGTAATATTCAATTACCAATAAATTATGTTGCACGTCATGTGTCATTCACAAAATATTTAGTATAATTCACAAGTTGTACATGAATTTATTACAACAGGCGAAAGGTTGAGCTGGATTCCAACAAATATACATATGGAATGATGAGTGATAAATATATCACTATTTATCACTTATTTAACTCAATATTTTGTATAGTTTCTTGAGTTTTGTGAATGTTTTTATGTGTTTTGTATTTTTTTGTAGATAAATAAAGTTTCAGGACTTACTGGAAGCAATTCAGGGCCAAAACAGTGAAAACGGATAAAAAGGGCAAAACTATCTTTTTAGCGTAGCGACGTGCAGCACTTCTGCGTCGCGACCGCTAACGTGCGCGGGGTTTGCTAAAATGCGCCTTTGCTAACTTGCGTTTGCCACGTGTCAAAATCACAACAAATCATGCTAACGTGCGCCTAACACGTGTCATCATCACATGCTGTCGACAATCATCAAATTTGCTAACATGCGCCTGCCACGTGTCAACATCACAGCCATCATGCTAACGTGCGCCTGACATGTGTCATCATCACATGCTGCCGACAATCATCATCGCCATGTTAGCATAATAATTCAGCCGCTGACAGCCGCCAGACACGTGTCACCATCTCTGCAACCCGCGTGACACGCGTCAATCATCAACGGCGCATCGCGACGCGCAAGGTTGTGCGCGTCGTGACGCATGAAGCCCATTGACGCCTATAGATTCAGCTTGATTTCAGAACTCAAATCATACCTTCCTAGAGTTCTTAATAAAGGATTAATGATTGTATCTTGTTTGTTTAAGTTTTAGTAATTTAAATTAAGCATTTTTATTTTATTTATTTACTTTCAACATTTTTAATTACACACTTTTACTTTCAATACTTTTAATTATGCACTTTTACTTTCAGTAATTTATTTTATTTATTTACTTTTTATTTCTCTTATGTTTAATAGTTAATTTACTGTTGGGGAAGGGTGAAGCTTTTTACTTTTATAATTTAGATTAATCTCCCTCAATTATAATATATAAATTATCTAAAAACCTGACTTAATTGGATACCGCCTTATTGGTCGGTTGGACTTAATTAAATTGATTTTAACCTGACTTAATGGGATACCGCCTATATGGTCGGTTAGAATTAATTAAATCCGACTTAATCAGGATACCACCTATATGGTCGGTTGGTAATTATCACACAGATTTATATATTATAATAAGGGAGATTTCTAAATTAGAAATAGTAAAGGTAGATTAATCTCACTTAATTTATAATATGGAAATTGTAATTTAATAATGTGGATTAAAAATTGATACCGCCTTAATGGCTGGTTTTAATTATGTAACATAATGTGACACGACTTATAGGTCGGTCTTTAGGTGACAGATGATTACCGCCTATATGGCTGGTTTATGGATAAATAATAACACCACCTTTATGGCTGGTTCAACTTAATTTGGTAACACTGACAATTTCCATATTATAATAAAGTGAGATTTCTAAAAGTGGAATCCCTAACCCCATCATTTTATTTTTATTCTAGGGAAGTGATGAAACACAATATTAATAAGCTTAATAATTGATTTAATTATATTATAGGTAATTCTTTAGTATGTTTATTGAATCTTAAGCTTAATGTTTCTTGTTGCCCGATCACCAATAAGATTGATGTGGTAAACTTAAAATGAACTTGGAAAAAAGATTTTAGGTTTTAGCCTTAGATTCAATAGCCCACGATCTTCATTAAGGATAAATAACCCTTTAATAGATTTCCTTACATGATAGACATATACATGTCGGGCGGGGGTAGCCATAATTAGAACTTGAACTTTATGAATTCAGATAACTTGGTTAACATAGACATATGATTAATTGGGTTATTTGGGTGTTTGCATCTGACCATCGACATAAGCTTTTGTATATTTTCGTGTTCCAGGTTAGCAAACTAATTTATTACACATACATATGAGAATCAATTCATCTTTAGAATAATATTGTGTGGAATCACGACCCTAGATATTTTTATATTTTGTTTATTTTCCTTAGTATTTTATTTTGTTTATTTTATTTATTTATTTATTCAGCAAATCCACACTCAACCAACCAATCAAGCGATTATTCCCTTCTCCCCTTAATTAGATATATGTAAATAAATAGTATCAATAATTAATAATAACAGTAGGAATTAAGTCATCGTGGGATCAATATTTTTATACTACTTGAACGATACGTGCGCTTGCGTTATACGCGTGTGATTACGCACCGGTCAAATTTTTGGCGCCGTTGCCGGGGACTTATTTTTCTTGAGTTATTAATTTTGTAGCTTTCTAATTTACTTGTATCTAATTTTCTTTTTATCTGTAATTTTTATTTCATTCTTTTGTTTTTCAGGTAGTTGACATGGATCTTAATTGGGTGATAAAGGAATTACGAGTTTTACGAGGTAAAGATACACCTCAAATCAGAGAGCAGCAGTCCGATTTTCTGAGGCCTGTTGTCCAACCCAATAGCTATCCATGGATGTCAGAACCATTCAGTAATAAATTTTCTCAACAGAACGCAAGGGGGATATGTGAGATATGTGATGGTTCACCCGAGCATAAACCACTACTACAATTCAGGGTGGTAAATTTATCAAAATCCTTCAAGGTACGAAGACCCATCATGTTCACTGAACCTTACTCTCCATCGTATCCACCATCAACCTTTGATCTTTATCAAGAACGAGAACCATCAGAGGAAGATCAGATGATTCACATGCTCAAAGATTGGTTCGAGGAACGGGAAGCTCAAATTCATGCACAATTTCAGAGTCAAGCGGAATTCATACAGAGAATGACAGATCAAATCAGACATTTAACAGAAAACCTGAATTACACATCTCACAAAGCAGATGACATTGATGAAGCCTTCGAATACCAAACATCTCATGATGACATTTTAGCAGAGGAGGAGGTTGAGCAGTATCAGGAATCTGAGGTATCAGTTCAGGAGCCCGAACCAACAAAGTCTCGATTTGATTTTTATTATTCGGACTCTGACGAGGATAAAGAAGTAGAGCTATTTGTGCCAACAAAAACTGAGGATGAAATTATGTATCCTCAAAATGAAGATCTTGGAGATGCATTGCACAAATGTTTGAAAAAGATCTACCTGAGCCAGTCATATCAGAGGATATAGACCTAAGATTAGACATCTATTTACATCCTCAGGTTGACACTTATAGAGCATGCATTTCACAAATGACAGATAAAGAACTGAATACATAAATTTTAAAATACATATGTGAAGAAAAGGTGGAGCAAGAAGCTGAGCAAATGGAGGAGCAAGTGTCTGACCATATTGACGATTTCATGCATTCAGGGGAAACATCACTGTTTTGGGGAGTACAAATTAAAAATACCACCCAAAAACATGCATTCAGGGGAAACATCACTGTTTTGGGGAGTACAAATTAAAAATACCACCCAAAAGCTTGACAGAATGGAACTTTCATTCAAAGTCAAGCACCATACGAGACCTCCTGATTTTCTTTCTTTCTTTTCAGGAACATCTGGAGCGACAAAGTTTAAAAAGATGGCACAAACACTGGATGAGACAAAATTATTTTTGCCATTTTACCGTTGGAAGAGACCCTTCAAAAGCAACGCTCACGGGATTGTCTTTAATCGGACATCCAAAACCCCGCTAAAACCTCTTTGAAAGATGGAATTCAGTCACGTCTGGCTGAAGACGAAAAATTTAGCGCTAGCAGGGAGGTAACCCATGCAATTTATTGTAATTTCTGTTTTCATATTTTGTGTATACATGTTGTAGAGTTTTTAATTTTGTGTGATATTTTCAGGGAAAAACACAAATAGAGCATTTAAGGCACATCAAAACATGAAGGAATTATGTTTGACAATCACAAAGATAAGAGCTAACTCATTAGTGATGGCTGAGTAAAGAATGAATTCTTGAGACGCATCCTAATGAATTTATATACCAAACGAGTGGCGTATTGCGTACACAATTCCGTTGCCTTAATAATTGCTTTGATTTACTTTTCTGTTGTAATTATCTTTATTTTCGCAGACAGGATCTAGAATTTTTGACCTTTCACGATTTCTTTTATTGTTTAGCTAAGAATCGTCATTGGAAAGATACTAGTGCTATTATTACTCACCCTTTTCAGGTTCTATAAATTCATCTCATCATTACACTATTGAAGGCATTCAGATTTGAGAAAGAAATACATAAAAAAAATGGAAGCAACTTCAAGAAGACGAGTTGTAAACATCTGTGTGTTTTGCAGAACTAGTGTTGGTTCTAAACCAGAATTCGTTGCGGCAGCACAAGAATTGGGTAGAGTCATTGCTGAAAGGAATATGCACTTAGTATATGGCGGTGGCAATCTTGGACTAATGAGGATCATTTCAAAGGCTGTACATGAAGGAGGTAGTCAAGTTCTGGGAATCATCCCAAAACCTTTGGCAGAGGCAAATCTTATAGGACCATCAAATGGAGAGGAACTAATCGTGTCAGGTATGTCTGAAAGACTGGTTGAAATGATTAACCGTGTCAATGCTTTTATTGCTTTGTCAGGAGGCTTGGGCACGATGAAGGAAATTTTTACAGTATTATCTTGGGTGAACTTGAACATCTTACAGTATTATCTTGGGCGAACGTGAACATACACCAGAAACCGATTGGACTGTTTAATGCTGATGAATTTCATGATTTTCTTTGTGTGTTTCTTGATGATGCCCGGAGAAATGGATTCGTGTCAAAACCTGTAAAAGATCTCTTCTTCACTGCCAGAACTGCCAATGATTTAATTGACCAACTTTTAGCCTTTGAACCACAAATTGACCCTTTCCTTTCAAAGATAGTCTGGTCCGATAATGATTGTGGTAAAAATCATCGGATAAATCTGGATCTTAACCTTTAATTTTCATTTTAGATGTAGAATCTCAGCTAACCAGGTACTATATTCTAAAATCTTATTATACTTCTTAAGACATTGGGGACAATGTCTCATTTAGGTTTGAGGGAGGGGAATAATTGACTAGTATCTTATTTGGGGAATAGTTGACTAGTATCTTGTTTTTATTGTGTTGTTTTTATTTGATTTTTAGTCAAAAATTTTCAAAAAAAAAATTCAAAAAATTAAAAATTTTATAAAAATTTAAAAAATATTTTGTGTTTTTGTATTTTTAATTTGATTAATCGGGTGAAATTGGTGTGAGATAGATGTGTAAGGAATTTTCATTCCTGAGACGTATCTCAACCTATTTCGTAACAAGTTAATTTTTGTCTATAAAACTGACTAAAATGGATCTTCATATGCTCAGTTGACAGGTATTATCAACATATATGGTAACATACAGACATGAGTTGTAATTGAAAAGTTTGTAATAATCAGTGCTCTAGTTTAATTGGAGGAAACATATAAAAAAAGTGATGGAAAAAAAAAAGGTCTAAGATCCGAGTAATAAAGTTTGTAAGGGTGTTTTAACACCTAGTGCCCTAAAGCCAACTGGCTTGGGAGTCACTGACCCAAAGCTTGCTACATGGATCAAAGATGTTATAAATATAAAAAGAGACATCAGAAATATGAGTAATTAAGTCCACAATGGTGTCTTAACACCTAGTGCCCTAAAGCCAACTGGTTTAGGAGTCACTGGCCCAAAGCTCGTTACATGAATTGAAGATGTTGCTTTATTTACTTTTCGTAAAAAAAAAAATCAGAAAAATATTCCATTGCTAAAAAAATGTGTGAATTCTGATAGAACTTTAGGACACAAAGATTACCCACTTTTCAACTACACTTATGAATATTGTGGGCACAATGAACTGATTAATACTTTGTTGGTTGTGTATATGAAGAATGATAAAAATAATCGGAGAATTTACTTATTCGATAATTTAGAAAGATAGAAAATAACTATTAACTTGGATAAGAAGTTTCACTTATTTAGTCACTAACTTGTTTATTCTCTTTTCTCTTGTCTTTTTGCTTTTGTGTGCATTAATTTTATTATCTTTTTGCTTTTGTGTGCATTAGTTTTATTATCTTTTTGCTTTTGTATGCATTAGTTTTATTATCTTTTTACTTTTGTGTGCATTAATTTTATTATCTTTTTATTTTGTGTGCATTAGATTGATGTTTGTGGGTATTGTCGCTGTAAGCCCTCACGAGACTACAACTCGTCCACTAGGGATACCTAGGGATTTAAAGGCTTGTTGCATACACTAAATGCAACCGTGATCCCTACGAAAGTGACTAAGTTTTATTTTAAAGATGTTATGTTATTTTATTTTGTTGTTTTGCTCGAGGACTAGCAAAATGTTAGGTTTGAGGGTGTGATGAGTGATAAATATATCACTATTTCCACTCATTTAACTCAATATTTTGTATAGTTTCTTGAGTTTTGTGAATATTTTTTTATGTGTTTTGTGTTTTTTTTGTAGATAAATAAAATTTCAGGACTTACTGAAAGCAATTCAGGGCCAAAACAGTGAAAAACGGATAAAAAGGCAAAACTATCTTTTTTGCGTCGCGACTGCTAACGTGCGTCGGGGTCTGCTAAAATGCACCTTTGCTAACTTGCGCCTGCCACGTGTCAAAATCACAACAAATCATGCTAACGTGCGCTTGACACGTGTCATCATCACATGCTGCCGACAATCATCAAATTTGCTAACATGCGCCTACCACGTATCATCATCACAGCCATCATGCTAACGTGCGTCTGACACGTGTCACCATCACATGCTGCCGACAATCATCATCGCCACGTCAGCATAATAATTCAGTTGTCGACAGTCACCGGACACGTGTCACCATCTCCCAAACCCGCGTGACACGCGTCAATCATCAACGGCGCGTCGCGACGGGCAAGGTTGTGCGAGTCACGATGCGCATGGTTGTGCGAGTCGCGACGCGTGAAGTCCAGTGACGCCTATAAATTCAGCTCGATTTCAGAACTCAAATCATACCTTCCTAGAGTTCTTAATAAGGGACTAATGATTGTATCATGTTTATTAAGTTTTAGTAATTTAAATTAAGCATTTTTATTTTATTTATACTTTCAGCATTTTTAATTACGCATTTACTTTCAGTACTTTTAATTATGCACTTTTACATTCAGTAATTTATTTTATTTATTTACTTTTTATTTCTTTTATGTTTAGTAGTATTTTTACTGTCGGGGAAGGGTGAGCTTTTACTTTTATAATTTAGATTAATCTCCCTCAATATAATATATAATTATCTAAAAAAACCTGACTTAATTGGATATCGCCTTTATGGTCGGTTGGACTTAATTAAATGATTTTTAACCTGACTTAATGGGATACTGTGGACTCCGGAATTCGCCAAGGGTCCCCAATCAGAATTTGTAAGTTGGGCACTAGCAATCCTGCAAAAAACAAAGTAGAGTGGACGAGAGTAGGCTACCACCGGTGGGTGGATACCGGGTACACTCCGACGCCCAAGTCAGTGGCAGGAAATAAGTTTGTAAAATGGGAAAGCAAGGTTGAATATTACCTCTACTTCTTTGTTTGGCCGTGAGAGCCGTGTAATATATGAGGGGATTAAGGATTGAGAGCATGAAGTATTAGGGTGAGAGAAATGAGACTTGAATGCTTTCTTCCTGTATTCTTTTCATATTTATAGATAAAACATGATCTGAGGTTTGGTGTATTTGGTAATGGTTTTGGAGTAAGTGAGGATTAGTGCTAGAGTTAGGTTAAGTGGAGTGGTGGGGATTAGTGCTAGAGTTAGGTTAAGTGATCATGCTTTATGATTTTAATTGTAATCAAACATAATTCTTTGGGCTTTGGTTTCGGGCCTAACATGCTGATGGGCTTAAGGTGAAAGACAGTTTTACCCTTAGACCAAATTTGGCTCTTACAGTTTGTCCCTTACTCTCTAAGTCAAAGAAGTTTTGTCTTAGAGAGTATATACGTTTGTGTCGAATGATACTAATCACAGAAGCACGTGACAAGAATGTATCACTTTCTGTTGGATTGTTTTATAAGAGCTTTGTGCAAAATGTGGTTTTTGGAATATATCGTGGTGTATCGTCTGGGGAGACGAAGTCTTAGTCTTTCTGTTTTGACTTAACTTTATGGTAATGGTTCTTGGTCGTCTGATCAGTTTGAAGATCCATGGATACATTTGACTCGACATAAGTAATGGGGAACATTCTCTGGTCAACTGAACCGAATGTAAGTTTAGGAGTCCCATTTGACTCGACAAGAGTCATGGGGAATGTCCCATTTGTCGACTGAACCAAAGTAGGTTCAGGAGTCCAACCTTGACTCGACTAGAGTCATGGGGAATGTCCCTTTGTCGACTGAACCAAATGCGGGTTCAGGAGTCCAACCTTGACTCGACTAGAGTCATGGGGAATGTCCCTTTGTCGACTGAACCAAATGCAGGTTCAGGTCCAACCTTGACTCGACTAGAGTCATGGGGAATGTCCCTTTGTCGACTGAACCAAATGCAGGTTCAGGAGTCCAACCTTGACTCGACTAGAGTCATGGGAAATATCCTTTTGTCGACTGAACCAAATGCAGGTTCAGGAGTCCAACCTTGACTCGACTAGAGTCATGGGGAATGTCCCTTGTCGACTGAACCAAATGCAGGTTCAGGAGTCCAACCTTGACTCGACTGAGTCATGGGGAATGTCCCTTGTCGACTGAACCAAACGGTGGTTCAGGAGTTCACTTGACTCGACATGAGTCCGGGGGAATGTCCCTTGTCGACTGAACCAAACGGTGGTTCAGGAGTTTACTTGACTTGACTCGACATGAGTGTAGGGGAATGTCCCTTGTCGACTGAACCTAACGGTGGTTCAGGAGTTTACTTGACTCGACATGAGTCTAGGGGAATGTCCCTTGTCGACTGAACCAAACGGTGGTTCAGGAGTTCACTTGACTCGACATGAGTCCGGGGGAATGTCCCTTGTCGACTGAACCAAACGGTGGTTCAGGAATTCACTTGACTCGAGACGAGTCTAGGGGAATGTCCCTTGTCGACTGAACCAAACGGTGGTTCAGGAGTTCACTTGACTCGACATGAGTCCAGGGGAATGTCCCTTGTCGACTGAACCAAAGGTGGTTCAGGAGTTTACTTGACTCGACATGAGTGTAGGGGAATGTCCCTTGTCGACTGAACCTAACGGTGGTTCAGGAGTTTACTTGACTCGACATGAGTCTATGGGAATGTCCCTTGTCGACTGAACCAAACGGTGGTTCAGGAATTGACTTGACTCGAGACGAGTCCAGGGAATGTCCCTTGTCGACTGAACCAAACGGTGGTTCAGGATTTTACTTGACTCGACATGAGTCTAGGGGAATGTCCCTTGTCGACTGAACCAAACGGTGGTTCAGGAGTTCACTTGACTCGACATGAGTCCAGGGAATGTCCCTTGTCGACTGAACCAAACGGTGGTTCAGGAGTTTACTTGACTCGAGATGAGTCCAGGGAATGTTCCTTGTCGACTGAACCAAACGGTGGTTCAGGAGTTTACTTGACTCGACATGAGTCTAGGGGAATGTCCCTTGTCGACTGAACCAAACGGTGGTTCAGGAGTTCACTTGACTCGACATGAGTCCAGGGAATGTCCCTTGTCGACTGAACCAAACGGTGGTTCAGGAGTTTACTTGACTCGAGATGAGTCCAGGGAATGTTCCTTGTCGACTGAACCAAACGGTGGTTCAGGAGTTTACTTGACTCGAGATGAGTTACATTCTATAGATCTTCCACGTGTCGTTTAACGGAGTAAAACCTAGCGCAAATAACGAGGAGTCTTATGGCGGGAAATAAACCGCCAAAAGAAGTAGTATAAGTGTGGCTTGTTGGGTTCATTTGTTTCATTCACAAGATCAATCGATTTGGGAGAGAACTTCAAGGCTTCAAGGTACTTCTTTCACTCTCTTCGCGTTCTTCATTTGCTTTGAATATTCGTAGAGTAGCTTCAATCTGTTCTTAGCTAAATTAGGTTGTTTGATCTTTAGAATCATACGTTTTTTGGTGGATTTGTGTTTGGAGATAGGAGTAGGATTTGATCTTTAAGGAACCCAAATCCTAGAAATTATTTGTTTGTAGACTCGCTGAATAGAATATGTCGAGTGGAGACTCTTTAGAAAGTTTAGGAGAACAGATCGATACATTCGTAGGATCATCATCGAGTGAATCAACAGAAGAAAAATCATTAAGGGAATGGTCGCGTCAAGAGTTTTTTGAGGAAGGACCTGTAACCGTTATGTCGCATGAAGTTCCGTTGCAGGCAATTCCTATTAGATCATTGGCAGCTGTCGAGGAATTTAGTGGAGGGGTGAGCACAAGTGAGCCTACCAACATACTAACCAAGAACCCAGCTAGTCGAATGACGGCTAGTTTGCTGATGGAAATTAGGATTAAGTATAGATTTCCTAGATCAATGGAACTGAGGGTGCCCTTGCCGTCTGAAAGGATCGATTATAAAATTCCCGGATGGATTGGTTTTTATGTAGTACCGTTTTCTAATGGGCTTAGATTCCCTATTCCGAGGTTAGCTTGGGAAATTTTGGATCATTATGGGATTGCTCCTTCACAACTAATGCCGAATGCTTGGAGGATTTTAATGTCGATTGAATGCTTAGCATTCGAACAAGGGTTATTGTTTGAGGTGAAGGACATTTTATATTCATACTACCTTAAAGAGCACCTAACTGAAAAAGGGGATATACTTTGTACCTTCGTCGTAAGAGGGAACAAATAGTTATGGGGCTTCCAACAAACGATAGGGGTAATTGGCAGTCGGACTATTTCTTTGTGAAAAATGAGGGTATCTTTGGGTCGACTGGAATGGGTCGAGTTTCAGAATACTGGAGTGTATTTAGTGAGTATCAACTTCTTCTATTTATTGAAAATTATCAATGTTATTGTCGTATGATACTAATGTATGGATTGTTTATTATGCAGGTCCTTTTCGAAACAGTTTATTCGACAAAACACCTCTTATTTTGTCGAAAACACAAAAGCTCTTCTTGATCTTCCCGTCGAACAAAGAGATTGGAGGATAATCTTGGTAGAGCAGAGACTAAGAGCAACTTTACAGTGGAAAGAAATCTTCGAATCAGAAGGTATATCTACCCCTTTGGCACTTTCTAAAAACGTATTGGAAGTCATCTACTGTACTCGGTCGATTCGAGCTCTGTACGGAAAGGTGTGGTTTATAAAGACATTAACTCCAAAAGAAATTTTATGCGCAGAGGACATGGCGTCGAGGCAAATAAAAGTAGCATCAATTGATGAGTTGATGAGCCGAAAAAAGGCTAGGAAGCTCAAGATAAAGGAGCCAGAAGTGGAGGTTCCAGAACCACAATTGGTATCGTCGACTGGAACTCCAAAGCATAAGGGGAAGTCGACCGAAATAGTTGTCAAAGGGGGGAAAAGGAAGGCGGATGAAATCGAAGAAATCGATAATATAGTTGTCAGGATTCCATCAGGGTCGACTGCAATTTCGGACCCATCAAGCCTTGACCCTTTTATTAAGAAGCTTTTGCTGGAGGAGGATGAACAGAGGTTATCCAAGATTGGCCCGGTCGAGTCGATGAAAAAGGCTGCGGCTTTAAATTACCAAGTAAGAAAGTAGATAGAAATTCTTAATAATTTGTAGAATGGATTCTAATCAAATCCTTTTTCCAGGCAATGGAGTGCAGTCTACATAGCAGCGATATGTCGAATCGACTCTTAAGAAACAGAGAGAGATGGATAAATCATTTGCGGCTATGAAAAAGGAAGTGGTCCAAAAGAAGTCGCTTGAAAAAAGAAATGCTGAATTGGAGAAGGAGTTGAAGGAAGTGAAGGCAACACTTCAGATGGAAAAGGAGACTTCTGAGGTTACGATTGAAGGCTATAAGGATGCGTTCGAGAATGTGAAGAAGGAGAATGAAGAATTACTCGAGAATCTTGAAGGGATCGCTCTTGAATCTATGATGAAAGAACGCAGTCATCTGATGAAGGATTTCCTTGATGGGAAGACAGGAGTTTGGGAGCCTGAGAAATGGATTCAGCAGTATGACCAACTATTGGCAGGAGTTTCTTTTTCAGACGAGGGTGATGTAGAAGAGAAAGGCGAAGAGGTCGACTCGAAAGTGGCAGAAAAAGAAGTAATTGATGGCGAGGGAGCGGCTGAAGTTCAAGAAACGGATAAGAAGAATGAAGAACTTAGTCGAATGGAAATCGAGCCGACTACTCAAGTTCAAGAAATTCCTGCACCTGAAGTTGCTGCTGAATGCATTCAGGAAGAAGCTACTCCAGAAATTTGAATCTTTTGTAATTTTAATTTAACTTCTTTGTAGAACAATTTTAATGAATTAATGATATTTTGGGATGATATTTCAAATGAAATTGTTATTAAGTCGAATCACACAATACATAAAGTAGAAAAATTACTCTGAATCTTAAAATATGAATAAATGCACGCTTAAATTACCGGTGAAATTGCTTAAGGTGAATTGCATTCCAACTATTGTGAATTTGTCTCCCCTCAATTGTTTGTAATTTGTAGGCTCCGTGTCCAACAACTCTTGTGATGATGTATGGCCCTTCCCAATTTGGTCCCAACTTCCCTTCTCCGACTTCTTTTGTGTTTTGAAAAACTTTTCGTAGTACCCAATCCCCTTCCTTGAATGTTCTGCTTCTGACATTTTTGTTGAAATATCTCGCCATTCTTTGCCGATGAGATGCAAGTCGTATGGTCGCCTTTTCTCGTCTTTCGTCGATTGTATCTAGATTCATATACATCAACTGCTGATTTGCCTCATCACCAGCGTACTGGTAGCGTAGAGAAGGAATGGCTTCTTCGATTGGAATTACTGCCTCTGTTCCAAATGCCAAAGAGAAAGGAGTTTCTCCAGTCGAAGAACGGATGGTCGTTCTGTAGGACCACAATACTCCAGGAAGTTCGTCTGCCCATGATCCTTTTGCCTTCTCCAATCTTTTCTTCAAAGTATTCAAAAGTGTCTTGTTAGAAGACTCGGCTTGCCCATTAGCTTGTGGAAAGCGTGGGGTTGAAAAACTTAACTTGATCCCCCAATTTTTACAAAAGTCTTGAAAATGTCGACTAATGAACTGGGAGCCATTATCTGTTACAATCTCCTTGGGAATGCCGAAACGACATATGATGTTTTTCCAGACAAATGTTTGAACTTCTTTGTCTCGTATTTTGGCAAAGGAGTCCGCTTCAATCCACTTTGAAAAATAATCTGTCAAGACTAGCATGTAGACTCGTTGTCCAGGGGCGGTTGGTAGCTTCCCTACAATATCCATACCCCACTTCATGAACGGCCATGGGGATAGGATAGGATTCAGCTTTTCTGGTGGAAGATGTGGAATAGGAGCGAATCTCTGACACTTTTCACACTTCTTCGTGTAATTGACTGAATCAATTCTCATAGTTGGCCAATAATACCCAGTCGAATGGGCGCGTGAGGCAAGGCTTCGTCCTCCAGAATGATTTCCGCATTCTCCTTCGTGCAATTCTGATAGTACATGTTGTGCTTGATCATGAGTAAGACATTTCAAGTAGGGTCCAGAGAACGACCTTTTCAATAGTTGTCCATTAAATATGGTGAATCTTGCTGCCTGCCTTTGAATCCTTCTTGCTTCATTTCTATCTTCTGGAAGCAGTCCATCTTGCAAGTATTTCATGATTGGTGTCATCCACGAGTCGTCTGAAGTGATGGTGTTAATCTCCTTGTTCTCCTTCCAAATTGATGGCCAATTTAAATACACTACTGGAATTGATTGAAGTTTGTCCCCATGCATCGTCGACCCGAGGGTAGCCAACGCGTCCGCCTGAGTGTTTTCACTTCTTGACACCTGAGATATGTTGAATTCTTGAAATGTCGCCTGGACTTCTTTAACTTTCTGCAAGTAGGATAACATTTGAGGGTCTCGTGCCTGATATGAACCTTGGAGCTGATTCACTATCAATTGGGAGTCTGATTTCACTTCGATTCTTCTTCCCCCAAGCTCTTTGACCAAGCTGATTCCTGCTATCAAAGCTTCATATTCTGCTTCATTGTTTGTAACTCGGAATCCACATTTGATTGCTTGTTGTAGTATATCCCCATCAGGAGTAGTGATCACTATGCCAAGGCCACACCCTTTCTTATTGCTAGAACCGTCGACTGAAAGTTTCCAAAGTGAATTTGATTGGATTGAATTGACTTCAGTACCTTCCAAGGGATTCTGAGTTGGACTGAAATCTGCTACAAAGTCAGCCAAGGCTTGAGATTTGATTGCTGTTCTGGGCTGGTAAGTGATGTCGTGTTCTCCCAATTCGACAGCCCATTTTGTTAATCTCCCAGTCAATTCTGGCTTGTGTAGTATGCTCCTCAAGGGGTACTCCGAGTAGACTGTGATAGGATGCCCTTGAAAGTATGGTCGTAGCTTCCTGGCTGACATTACCAAGGCTAGAACCAATTTTTCCAAATGCAAATAACGTGACTCCGTATCAAGTAATGCTTTGCTTACATAGTAGACTGGAAGTTGGGTGCCGTTCTCTTCTCGAATCAAAACAGCGCTCACTGCTTGGTTTGACACTCCCAAGTACAAGAATAACCTTTCGTTGTCGAGTGGTTTTGACAACAATGGTGGTGATGTTAAGTACTGCTTCAGCTCTTTCAGAGCTTGTTCGCAGGCGGGAGTCCATTCAAAGTTTTTTGTCTTTTTAATGGCTGAAAAGAACATAAAACTTTTGTCTGTCGACTTGGAGATGAATCTGTTCAACGCAGCAATTCTCCCTGCTAGTCGCATGACTTCCTTTGGGCAGGTTGGAGAAGGAATTTCAAGTATGGATTGATTTGATCTGGATTTGCCTCAATCCCTCGTTGTGTAACAACATATCCCAAGAATTTCCCAGAAGCTACTCCAAACGCACATTTTGTTGGATTCAATTTCATCCCATACCTATTCATCACCTTGAATGCTTCTTCCAGGTGTTGCAGATGCTGATCAGATTTGATGATTTCACCAACATGTCGTCTACATACACCTCCATTGTTTTTCCAATCTGTTGTGAGAACATTTTATTGACCATTCTCTGATATGTAGCACCTGCATTTTTGAGACCAAAGGGCATTACCTTGTAACAGAATATGCCCCTATTGGTCATGAAAGCTGTTTTCTCTTGGTCGCTTGGATGCATAAGGATTTGATTGTACCCAGAATATGCATCCATAAAACTTAGCAATTCGTGTCCAGCTGTAGCATCAACCATTTGATCAATATGAGGCAATGGGAATGAATCTTTTGGGCATGCTTTGTTCAAATCTGTGAAGTCGATACAAACTCTCCATTTTCCATTCTTCTTTCGTACCACCACCACATTGGCTAACCAGGCTGGGAATTGAACTTCTTTAATGGCACCATTTTGTAACAATTTTTGGATTTCTTCATCAATGATCTGGTTTCTCTCTGGGGCAAACTTCCTTCTTTTCTGTCTGATTGGAGGGTAGTCTGGATCCACATGGAGTTGATGAGTAATCAAGCTGGGGTCAATCCCAGTCATGTCTTCATGCGACCAAGCGAACTGGTCATGTCGTTTTCGCAAAAATTCACTTAAGTCTGCCCGTAGTCTGGGATCTAGATTTGCTCCAATTTGAGTTTTATGGTCTGCATATTTGTCATGGATTTGAACCTCATCCAATTCTTCAATATTTGGAAGTGTGGGCTCCTGCGAATGAGGTTCGTTCTGTAATTGCTATGCTGAATGGACCTTTGCCTTCATTGTGTTTGGTAGCATCCTCTGGAAGCAACTCTATCTCCCCTTATCTCTTGAATCCCCCACTTTGTAGGAAACTTTAGAGTTTGATGATAGGTGGACGATACTGCCCTCATTTCATGAATCCATGGCCTCCCAATAATTAGATTGTAGGCTGAAGGACAATCTAGGACTAGGAAGGTTGTCATTTTGTTGATTCCCCCTGCGTAGACTGGAAGGCTTATTTCTCCCAAAGTAAATTTTTGTTCACCACTGAATCCAATCAACACAGTCGTCTTTTTGTTAATTTTCTCTAATTCAGCTCCCATGTCTGCCAAGGCTGTTGTAAAGATGATGTTGGCTGAGGATCCTGTATCTACCAGAACTCGTTTGATCATGAAATTTGCCACCTGTAGAGAGATTACTAAGGCGTCATGATGAGGGTTCATGCTACCAGAGTTGATGTCGTCTGGAAACTCCATTATTAGGTTTGTAAACATTTTTTCTAAAGACGTCGTGGAATGTTGAAGGCTTGACACAATCGCTCTGGAATGTCGTTTGGCTGCTGAATATGATACTCCACTAATCTCTGATCCTCCTGAAATGAAATTCACGGTGTTATCAATTGGTGGAGGTTGAATTGGTGCTTCCCCATGTCCATCCTTCTCGTTCCTCTGAGCTAAAGTAGCTTGCCCCTTCTCCGTAAGTAGATCCCTTAAAAACCCTTTGTTCAACAACTCAAGTACTTCCAACCTCAATGCTACACATTCAGCTGTGGTGGCCGTAGTCTCGATGGAACTCACACATTTGTTTGTGTCTTTATTTTTGAAACTTTCTCTGTTGCGTGGTGGCCACTTTACTTCATTTCCCATCTTTTTAAGTACCAAGACTAACTCTCCCGGAGATATAGAAAAATTGTAGTCTGGGAGTCTGGGTTTTTCCATCGGAATTGTTTCTCGAGCTCTGTATGGTGGGGTCTTTGATCAAAACCTTTTTGGTGGGGCTGATGTTCTCTCCTTGGGTGGTTCCATTTCTCCGAATGACGCTTAGGCATCACATTTGTAAATTCTTTATGTCGTTTGGTAGAATGGGCTGTTCTTTCGTTTTGCATGTTGGAGGAAATGTCTTTCCTTTTATTCCTTTTATCTTCTTCCCACCTGATTTCGACTTGGGCTCGAGCCATAACCTGGTCCATCGTGTAGCACCGAAACTTGGTCAGCTTTTTGTAGAGTCCACTTTCACAAAGTAACCCGTTCCTGAAAGCCTCCACAGCTGTTGGTTGATGAAGGTCTGGATTGTTATTCTTTCTTTGTTGAATCGAGCAACATAGCTTCGCAATGATTCTCCCCTCCGTTGTAGGATGGCACTAAGATCATCAGTAGTTTTTTCAAGTTTGCAAGAGCTGGCGAAATGTTCAACAAATTTGTCTGCTAATTGTTGATAAGATTTGATGGATCTGTATGGTAGGTTGATGAACCATGTAAGAGCTGGACCACCCAAAGTTTCTCCAAATCCTCTGCACATTCCAGCTTCCCATTGATGAGGAGCTAAGCCTGTTGACATCATTTTGTATTTATAATGAATGACATGGTCGTCTGGGTCAGTAGATCCATCGTATAACTTCATGTCTGGTGGGCTGAACTTCCGTGGTAGCTCAACAGATGTTATCGTCTCAATGAAAGGGGTATCTGAAATGGTTCCAGCTCTACTCTTCTTCATTGGGAGTTTCACCCCTGGTAGACTGGACATAATAGCTTCTTTAAATTCTTTCATTTCCTTTCTCATTGTGACGACAATTTGCTGGGCTTGGTTGACTGGTGAACTTGGTAAGTTCCTCTGGTTCTCACCATTTGATGGAACGTCGTCTGTTGTTTCGTCAAATGCTCCTTGAAGGTTAGCTGGAGTGATCCGGTTGTTGTGTTGTTCTGATGTATTGTGAAGCTGTGTGGGTGATGAAAGTAGTTCCAATTGTTTTTGGAGGTTTATGTTGGAACTACGAAAGGTAAAATTCTCTTCTTCCAAAGCTTTCAATCTGTCTTGTAGTATGGCCAATTGTGATGCCACTGGATCAGGTGTTTGTTCATTGCTTGAAGTCATGATTGACTAAGCAGTGAGTGTTTGTAGGGTGGAAAGCCTTTGTCTGCAAATTATTGCTAGGGCCCCACGGTGGGCGCCAAATTGTGGACTCCGGATTCGCCAAGGGTCCCCAATCAGAATTTGTAAGTTGGGCACTAGCAATCCTGCAAAAAACAAAGTAGAGTGGACGAGAGTAGGCTACCACCGGTGTGGTGGATACCGGGTACACTCCGACGCCCAAGTCAGTGGCAGGAAATAAGTTTGTAAAATGGGAAAGCAAGGTTGAATATTACCTCTACTTCCTTTGTTTGGCCGTGAGAGCCGTGTAATATATGAGGGGATTAAGGATTGAGAGCATGAAGTATTAGGGTGAGAGAAATGAGACTTGAATGCTTCTTCCTGTATTCTTTTCATATTTATAGATAAAACATGATCTGAGGTTTGGTGTATTTGGTAATGGTTTTGGAGTAAGTGAGGATTAGTGCTAGAGTTAGGTTAAGTGGAGTGGTGGGGATTAGTGCTAGAGTTAGGTTAAGTGGTCATGCTTTATGATTTTAATTGTAATCAAATACATAATTCTTTGGGCTTTGGTTTCGGGCCTAACATGCTGATGGGCTTAAGGTGAAAGACAGTTTTACCCTTAGACCAAATTTGGCTCTTACAGATAACGCCTATATGGTCAGTTAAATTAATTAAATTGACTTAATTTCAGGATACCGCCTATAGGGTAGGTTGGTAATTATAACACAGATTTATATATTATAATTAAGGCCAAGATTTCTAACCATTAGAAATAGTAAATATAGATTAATCTAACTTATTCTCATAATATGGAAATTGTAATTTAATAATATGGATTAAAAGGTAATACCGTTCTTAATGGCTGGTTTTAATTATGTAAACATAAGTGACACAACTTATAGGTCGGTATTTAGGTGACAGATGATTACGGCTATATGGCTGATTATGGATAAATAATAACACCACTTTATGGCTGGTTCAACTTAATGGGTAACACTGACAATTTCCTATTATAATAAAGTGAGATTTCTAAAAGTGGAATCCTTAACCCCATATTTTATTTTTATTCTAGGGAAGTGATGAAAACAAATAGTAAAATAAGCTTAATAATTGATTAATATATTATAGGTAATTCTTTAGTATGTTTATTGAATCTAAACTTAATGTTTTTTGTTGCCTGATCACCAATAAGATTGATGTGGTAAACTTAAAATGAACTTGGAAAAGAGATTTTAAGTTTTAGCCTTAGATTCAATAGCCCACTGATAAGTGTGGTTTATACCCACTTATTCCAATATCTTTAGCTTATTATTTTGTTATAATTCGAGATATTTAATATCAATTATGATTTATTTTATCTTTTATTTATAGGAGCATCAATATATGGATTGGGGGACAATTACACGTGTTTTGGGAACTTCAGGGAACACAAGACCGAGCACAAGAGCGTAGGCGCCTTGGCGCCAAATCCCCATACAAATTCCAGAGGAATGGGCGCCATGGCGCCCATTATTGTCAAAGGCGCCAAGGCGCCCATTATTGAGAAGTCATATAGCGCCTTGGCGCCAGTGAAGAATGAAAAAGTGGCGCCATGGCGCCACTTACCAATAATACACCAAGGCGCCATGGCGCCTTCACATGCCACAATTTACATACAATTTCCAGGGAAATTGGCGCCACGGCGCCAATTTGACAAGAGTTGCACGCATATTCCAGGAAAGTGATTTTAGGGTTTTCAATAATCCTAATGACACCCAAAGACTCTCAGCCTCAACTATAAATATAACATTTCATCCAACACTCAAATGGAGGCTAATACAGAGCACAAAACACGAAATACATATTTTTAGAGATCCAAGGAGAGGATTGAAGAGCGACAAGAGGAGACAAAGGCTTTAATATCCGGAGAGGAAGAGATTCAATTCGGGTTTTATCTTCTTATTTCTTTCTTAGAACTCTAATGATTTCCATTAGATTCGTGGCTTGATTATTTATTGTCTTATCTTTTGTCATGAATTTACTCCTTAATTCTGGATAATGATGTAATTGATGCTTGAACCTTGTATTTCGTTTATCAATTTTGTTATGAAGTTTTATTAATTTATTTATATTCTTTTGAGTTTAATGCTTCTTGATTGCTGGCCACAATTTGAGATGATATATGTTTAGAATCTATCACTCGAGAGAAGGGATTTTGAATAGATCTAGAGAATATAACCTAGGATTTTATAGAGTTCGAGAGAATCTGTAGTCCTTTGAAGTCGTTAATATAGAATCACAAAGCGTAATGAGTTGTTAACTATTGGATTTTTATAGAGATATCGAAGTCTATAGTTGATGATCTTTTCACTCGGCACTCGAGAGAGGGAGTGGATATTTTAGGAGTCTTGACTTATAAACAATATAACTGAACAAAGATTAATTGGCATAACGAATACATAGGTGACAGCTAGGTGAAATCATGATCCAGAATCTCTATCGTATTAGTTCCTCCTATCAAAATATTTTTATATTTTATTTATTTATTAAAAATCTTTATTATTTGTCGTCTAAATAAAGTTAGGATTATCAATTGTAGTACTTAGTGCGAGTTAACGCAATCCCTGTGGGTTCGACACTCTAAACTCATTTATACTAAAACTTGACACCGTACACTTGCGGTACGATATAAAAATATCACAACAAGTTTTTGGCGCCGTTGCCGGGGATCACAACAAGTTTTAAGTTTTAGCCTTAGATTCAATAGCCCACGATCTTCATTGAGGATAGATAACCCTTTAATAGGTTTCCTTACATGATAGACATATACCTGTCGGGCGGGATAACCATAATTGGAACTTGAACTTAATGAATTCAGGTAACTTGGTTAACATAGACATATGATTAATTGAGTTATTTGGGTGTTTGCATCTGACCATCGACATATGCTTTTGCATATTTTCGTGTTCCAGGTTAGCAAACTAATTTATTACACATATATATGAAAATCAATTCATCTTTAGAATAATATTGTGTGGAATCACGACCCTAGATATTTTTATCTTTTGTTTATTTTCCTTATTATTTTCTTTTGTTTATTTTATTTATTTATTTATTCAGCAAATCCACACTCAACCAACCAATCAAGCGATCATTCCCTTCTCCACTTAATTAGATACCTGTAAATAAATAGTATCAATAATTAATAACAACAGTAGGAATTAAGTTCTCGTGAGATCGATATTTTTATACTACTTGAACGATACGTGAGCTTGCGTTATACACGTGTGATTACGTCGATCATGGAACCTATTCATATATGTGACCATTTTTTAAAGTAGGAATATCAATTTTTGTAGTCTTATAAGTTTTGTATTTTTACAATCAAGTTATAAAAGATTTTTATTTTTATTTTTAATAATTTAGTCCTATAAGCAAGTAAATATCATTTCGTTAGTTATAGTATGTTAAGTCGTATAAGCGGCTTCTTCTGTTTAGGTTAAAAATAAAGCTATTTCGAAGAAAAAAATCTGAGTTTTTTTATTAGAAACATGTTTTTTGAGTTGAGAATTTTAATTCATTATGGGATAAAATACTTATTTATGGAGCTAATTTTATGTTTTCTGATAAAAATAACACTTCATTGATGCTCTTAGTAGCAAAGCATAGTTAGGGTTTGGCATTTGGCTGGGTTGCACCTTCTTTGCAATCATCACTCACTCATATAATTGATAAAGATGATTAAGGTTTGGTGCTTGTTGCCATCTTAGCATTTTTATTTTGCTTCTTTCGTCATAAGTTTAAGAAGCCCAGGTTAATATCTAGTTTATGAACTGAATCTCTATCAAATGCTGTAAATTACGGAGCATTATGCAAAATTTGAAATTTTCAACACAAGATCGTTCGAGAGCAAAAAAAAAAAAAAAAAAACATAAATAGATTAAAACTTGTATGACGGCCAAGAGGAGAAGATTTAGAGCCAACAAAATTATAACCACAAGGAAACAAATGAACATTGGAGAATTAAATTCCTGAACAAGATCATCATCTTTCTTTGGTTTCATTTGATGACATTTTTATCATAAATAGATTATATTTGTTATTTTAGTGAAGAGAATAGTATCAGTCACCATGTATAAGGGATCTTCCAAGGATGATGTTGTGATGAAAGGGATGTGATAATATTTATTTTTAATTATTTTTAAAAAGGGTAATTTTGAAAATGAATAAAATTATTTAAAAAATAAGGGAGAGTAAGATAAATTGAGGAGGACAAATATCATTACTCTTTTGATAGAGTAGTGATATTTGACCCTTTAGCCCTTAGCCGTTACATCGCTCAGCAGACTAATCCTGGGTCATTGAACATAATGAGGCTATAATGTAGTGTTTGGTATAATGTTTGGTGAGCTTATATGCTACTTTATATTTTCAGTCAAATACTTATAAGTTAGTTTATATTCTCAATCAATACTTTATACCAAACAATACCTAAATAGATAAATATCTGATAAGCAAAAATAAGGTAACATTTTAAAAATAAAAACCAGTGTGAAATGAATACAAATTAATTTTAGTATATACATAAGTTGTCCAGAGTCAAGACACTAGAGAAATGTTAAGTTGTTTGTTTCCTGAGAAACTGAAGAAGAAAAACAGCAAGGAAAAGAATTGGAGGAATCTATACTTTCTATTATATTTCTGATAAATGTAAACTAACATCATTGTTCTATTTATATTTCACTCATTATATCACGTGCACGACACGTTTTCTTTAACAAACTTTGTGACAGAGAATTAATTTTCTTCTTTTAACATTCTGTAACTAACTCCTTAACAAAATAGCTAACGGCCACTTATGGGAAGGATGTTGAGCTTGGATTTTAGATAAACAAACTGATCAAAATCTTGTTCATGACTTGGTACATGCTAAACCAACAATTCTTTCTTTGCGGACAAAATGAAGATCCAATTCAATGTGTTTAGTACGTGAATGGTACTTGTGGTGCTAGCAAGTGCCTCTGTTCCCTTATTATCACATCTCAATACTAGATTTGATTTGAGGGAAACTTTAAGCTCATGTAACAAGTATCCAATCCACATAACTTGTGAGGTTTCCAGAGCAAGAGCTCTATAATTTGACTCTGTTGTAGACCGAGATACAATATGTTGTTTCTTTGATGACCATGACACAAGATTGTTGCCTGGATACACACAATATTTCTTACAGACCTTCTGTCATAGGAAGGGTGATGAGCATCTAGAAACCCTTTAGTTAATTCATGCAAATATCTTTTGTGTCAGTACTCCATTTAGGAAGGAATTATAGATATCTAACTATCTAACAGGCCAATGATTCATAGACAAACTTAGGACAACGCTGACTGTACAAGGCTTTACTACTGGACTGAATGTCTCAAAGAATTCCACCTCATAAGCCTGATGAAATACCTTTGCAACAAGTCTGCCTTATACTTAGATATACCACCATTAAGGTTATGTTTTATTCTGAACACCCGTTTGTTGCCTACCACCTTGGGAGCTACTTCAGGAGGTACTCAGGTCCAAGTCTGATTTCTCTGCAAGGCATCAATCTCTTCTTTCATAGCTGGAAACCATTTGCTACTGGCCAAAACACTTTTGACATTAACTAGTTCTATATCTTGAACTATAGTTAAATAGGTCCTAGGTTTGAAAATACCTACCTTAGAACTAGTTATCATAGGATGCTGATTTTGCTGCATAGGTATTTTAGTCTCAGAGGAATGAGCAACACTTGAGACATTTAGTACTTGAGGAATTGATTTAGATGAACCAGAAGAGAAAGAATCAGTGCAGACACCTAGTTAAGGTTCTGCTGATGGAGTTTGTATACTGCCACTGTCAATGATGTTTAGAGTAGAGGATCTAATAAGGCACTGGAGAGTAATTTGAGAAGGAGCAGGAAGTTCACCAGAAGAAGACTCAGATTTACGGGAAATAAGGAACTCTAAAGAAACTCATTTTCATTGAATTGTACATGTCTATCAACATAAACTTTCCCATCAGAAGATAAGCATTTGTGTCCTTTTTGAATTGGACTAAAACTACCAGAACAAATTTTTTAGAGTGAAAATATAGCTTATATTGATTATAGGGCCTTAAGAGAAGGAAACATGAACATCCAAATAATCTAACAAATTGATAATCAGGTTACTGACCATGAAGCTTTTGAAAGGGTGATTAATTCTTGAAAATTGTACTAGGTAACCTATTAATAAGATATGCTACTGTATGGAATGATTCCCACCAAAACTTCAAAGGCATTTGAGCTTGAGCAAGTAAAGTTAAACCTGTTTCCACAATATGCTGATGCTTTCTTTCTACTACTCTATTTTGATGATGGGTATGAGGATAACTATGTCTAAATCTTATCCCTTCAAACTGAAGAAAAGGTTCAAAGACTTTAAATCCTCCCCCATATCAGTTTGAAGAAATGTGATAGAAAGATAGAATTGATTTTCAACAAGAATTTTAAACCTCTTAAAGATTTGGAGGGCTTCAGATTTGAAAGTAAGAGAAAAGATCCAGACATATCTGGTGTAATCATTTACAAAATAAATGTAATACATATATCCTTTCATGGAAGGAATGAAGGCAGGACCCCATAAGTCAGCATGAATAAGCATGAATGAGTTCTAAAGGTTGCCTAGTTGAAATTCCAGTAGTGGAAAAGTCCAACTGATGCATCTTTCCATATTGACATGCATCACAAAATTGAAAAAGGAACACTTGAATTATAAGAAATAAGAGGTTGAGATGCCAATAAAGTTTGTAAAACATGTTCATGAGGGTGACCAAATCTATTATGTAACAGATTTACTGAAACAAAGTTTGTAGTTTTTGCGGTTACAAATGTTTCTAAAGAATTGTTTGCTGCATAAGAAGTATTTACATTTACTGCAGCTTTACTGGTGTCGGGGATTGAAAGCATTGACTTTGGTTTGAGAGCTTGAGTAAATCAGTGATCATCACTAGACAGTAGTTTGTACAAGCCTCCTTCAACAATACCTCTAGCTATATATATATATATATATATATAATGAGCACTGGAGTCAAATTCAATATATATATATATATATATATATATTGTTATCAACAAGAAGTTTATTAGTTATCCTAGGCACACACAAGACATCAAACAAATAGAGATTGTAACTATAAGTAGATCTGAAGTTCAAAAATCCAATGTGAGTGATAGGTATACCTCGTCATTTCTAACTAAGAGTTGCTGGTTACCATGAGTACTCTCTGGAGTCAATCAGATTCTGCTTATAATTTTTTATATGATGTGTTGCCTCATTGTCAATAAACCATCATTGATGAGCAATGTCTTCTTGTGTTGCCATGAATGCAGCCTTTGGCCCTGGATTCTGGCTAGAAAAGCTTCCTTGAAACTGACCTTGACCATTGTTTCCATAGAGATCAAAATTTCCATAACCACCATAGTTGCCAAAACCAGAGAAGTCTTTATTGAATCTATTCTTGCATTCAATGGCTGAGTGGTTTGGCTTAAAGCAAATCTGATAAACAACACCGAATCCTCTACCATTGCCTCTTGAAAAAACCACCTCTATTGAAGCCAAAAATTCCATTGATCTCCCTAGATTACCTCCATGAACATTTCCATTATAACCACCTCTGAAGCCTCCTCTGGTATTATAACCATTGTACTAATTACCTCTACTAGGAAAGTATCCTATGTCATTATTATTGTTATTTCCTCTACCGTAATTTCCTTGATTCAAACCCAACCTTGTTATTTTAGTTACTCATATTCTTTACCAGATCCAATTTAAGCCATATTAACAGCAAAATTCTGTTTTCCCTCCTTGTTATCATCAACATGATTACTCTCCAACCTAGCTTCATGACTCAATAGCATAGCATATGCTTCATCCACACTCAGATTATACAAGTTGGCTTCTATATACACCATTACTGGATCATAATGTTGGCCTAAACCAATGATCAAATGTGTTTTAAAATCCAAATTGCTAACTGGACTTTCAGCTAAGGCTAATTCATCAGTAATTGCTTTTAATTTTGTAAAATATTGAGACATTGTTAATGATCCTTTTCGAAAATTACTCAGCTGAGTTATTATTTCTGAGCCAAATCTGTTCTTCAAGATTTTTCCATAGTTCATGAGAAGATGAGGCATTTGCTACAAGGCTTAAAAATCTCATAGAAATTGATGACAAAAACAGTTGAGTAGAAGCTGATCTTGACGATTCCAGATCTTGTTGTGATTCTATGATCACTCTAGAGTGTATTTGAGGAAAAATCGAAACCTTTTATTACTTACAAGAATAGAATTACAAGTGTTTAAACTTAAGAAAAACCTCACCGCACTCTCTCTATTTTAAAACTTTGGGATGATCTGATGCTTACTACAAAGCCTGTATTTATAGTACAAAGCTTGCACACAAATTCAACACTTGAACAGTGTTCCACCGAAAGCTTTGTTGGTTGTTTATTCAAAATTTTCAACTCCCTGGATTTATGGAAATTACCACCTTAAGTTGCATGGCTTTTTCTTCATTATTCTTCAAATGGTGGTTTGCATGTCTCATCAATGTCCCATGCAGCTGGTAGCAGCTGCATCTTACAATTCTCCCCATTCAGCTGTGTCTAAAGTAATTATCATCGGCTATGTCTCTGCAATCCTCTAGTTTGTCCCGAGTAACCATATTTGTTAACATGTCAGCTAGATTCTCATCTGTATGGATCTTCACTAGTCTCAACAGTTGTTGATCCATCATATCGCGTATCCAATAATAGCGAATATCAATGTGCTTCATCTGAGAATGATACATTGAGTTTTTGCTCAAATCCAGAGCACTCTGACTGTCACAATATATCTTGTATCTTGTCTGCTTGATCCCTAACACTTGGAGAAAATGCTTTAGCCACAACATTTCCTTTCCTGCCTCAGCTATAGCGATGTACTCAACTTCTGTTATGGATAATGCAATACACCTCTGTAATCTTGACTCCCATGATACAGCTCCTCCTACAAAAGTGTATAGAAAAACTGTTGTAGATTTTCTACCATCAATATCTCCTGCCATATCTGAATCTGTATAGCCGTCCAATATCGGATCAGCTCCCCCATAGCACAGACGAAACTTCAATGTACCTTGAGGTACCTGAGAATCCATTTGACTGCCTCCCATTGTTGCTTTCCAGGGTTAGAGAAAACAGCTCACTACACCCATTGCGTGTGCAATATCTAGCCTGATACATACCATTACATACATAAGGCTTCCAAAAGCTGAAGAATATAGTATCAATGACATCTTATCTATCTCTTTCTTGGATGAGAGGCATGAACTCTTGCTCAGTTTGAAATGATGCGCTATCGGAAAGCTGACTGGTTTGGCTTTCTGTATATCGAACCTCCTGATTATCCGTTCAATATAAGTCTCATGTGAAAGCCACAACTTCTTGTTTTGCATGTCATGAACAATCTCCATTCCTAAAATCTGTTGAGTTGGTCCTAAGTCTTTCATGTCAAAAGACTTGGAGAGTTCCTTCTTCAGCTGGCTGATCTTTGCTGCTTCTTGTCCAACAATCAATATGTCGTCCACATATAGTAGAAGAGCAATGAAATTTCCATATGGAAACCTCTAGATGTATACACACTGATCTGTTGCAGTTCTTTTATAGCCTTGACCCACCATGAATAAGTTAAACTTCATGTACCACTACCTCGGTGCTTGCTTGAGCACGTACAAGCTTTTTTTCAGCTTGCAAACAAAGTTTTTTTTTCCTGAAACCTTGAATCCTTATGGCTGCTCCATATAGATTTCTTCATTCAGATCACCATGAAGAAATGTTGTTTTGACATCTATCTGTTCAAGCTCCAAGTTCAAACTGGCTACCAATCCTAGGATAACTCGGATTGAAGCCATTTTTACCACTGGTGAAAAGATCTCATCAAAGTCAATTTTCTTTTTCTGTAGGAATCCTTTGACTACTAGCTGAGCTTTGTGTTTCACCACATTTCCGCTACTATCTTTCTTGAGCTTGAAAACCCATTTATTCTTCAGTGCATTCATTCCGTGTGGAGCTTGACTATCTCATAAGTGTTATTTTTCTGCAGAGATTCTATTTCATCCTACATTGCGTGCAGCCATTTGTCTTTGTCATTATAAGATACAGCTTCGTTGAAGGTTTCTGGCTCCCCCTCGTCAGTAAGCAGAATGTATTCAGATCCTGAGTATTTGGTTGATGGAATCAGACCTCGTTCAGATCTTTGTACTGGAGGTTCACTGATTTCTGGCTGTCTGTTGTCATCCAGATCTGAGGACGATCTTGTAGCCTCTGATGGAGCAGGCTGCAGCTCCCCCTACTCAACACCACCTTCCTCCTCCGGTTCTACTTCTGGTATGTCTTGCACCCCTATCATCATTTGTGGCCATTTGTGTTGGCTTGGGATTGTGTCTGGATTTGCATCAGCTTTGTCTGCACTGGAATTAGAAGACATCCTGGACTTTTCAATCTCTTCTATTGTTTGGTCTTCACGAAACATAACATCCATGCTTATGATGACCTTCATTTCCTTCGGATCTCATAGCATGTATCCAAATTCCTCGTCTCCATAGGCTATGAAGATGCATGGAATAATGTTTGCATCGAGCTTCTGTCTAAGCTCATTGGATACGTGTGCAAAGGCTAAACAACTAAATGTTCTGAGGTGAGAATAAGAGGGATTCTTTCCAGACCACACTTTCTCCGGAATCTCAAAGTTCAACGGTACAGATGGTTATCTGTTGATAAGGTAGAATGCGGCACAAATAGCTTCTCCCCAGAATGGCTTTGGTAGCTTAGCCATGCTGATCATTGCTGAAGTGGCTAGCATAACCCTGTTTGTCAAGGGCTACCCCCGAGAGTAAGTTGAGTCAAAGTTATGGAACATGTCTTACCTCCTTCAGGGTTATTGTATACCCTGCATTTTTTTGCAACTGTATTTCACCAATTCCCACTATTTGAGAAGAACTGGTATTCCTCATCTTCACTGCTCCAAAGTCTTCTGCTTTGTATGTTATAAGTAAATCCATGTGAGGAGTGACATGGTAGGATGCTGCAGTATCTACCACCAACTCGACATCCTGAGTTGCGGTGTGAAGGCATGCTTCTCCCTGGCCGGAGCATATAGCTACATCTCCTGTGGTAACTAATAGTGTCTCCGCATCATTTTTCTCCGGCTGGTTATTGCTTTGTCCCTACTCTCGTTGCAGTTTCCGGCAATTCTTCTTTAAATGGCCTTCTATGCCACATTGGAAGTACTTGTATATGGGATTTATCTCGTCCGTGGATTTGCCTATGCTTTTGCTTTTGTATTCCTCTCTCCCTTGATTTTTCTCTCGTTGTCTTCCTCGATACTCCGAGACAAGGGCTTCCATTTGATCTGAGCCCACGTCTTTTCTTCTGGCTTCTTCATTAGATAATGTGTCTTTTACCATAGGCATGGTAAGTTTGCCTTTTGGAGCTGAGTTGCTGAGAGTAACCACCAATATTTCCCAGCTATCAGGAAAGAACTAAGTAGTAAGAGAGCTTGAACTTCATCTCCCAGTTGCATGTCTACTGCAGACAACTGGTTCGCCAGGCTTTGGAACTCATTGGTGTGTTCTGCAACGGAAGTTCCACTCTGTAGCTTCAGGTTCACCAAACGCCTCATTATTAAGTCTTTATTCCGAGCTGTCTTAGCCTGGAATATGTCTTCCAATTTTATCCAGATTTCATAAGTATTTGTATCATGTGCTACGTGGTGGAAGACACTGTGACCGATCAACTGCCTAATCTGACCTAGAGTTCTGTTATTGAGTTTAATAAAGTCATACTCTTTAACAGATTCTGGTCTCATTCCCTTTACCTTGATAATATCAAAAAAATCTTTACAGTGTAAATAATCTATCATCCGAGGCCTCCAGAGGAGTAATTAGTTGCTGTCATTTTTACCACTGGTGAAAAGATCTCATCAAAGTCAATTCTTTTTTTCCTGGAATCACTCTAACCGAGCTTTGTGTTTCACCATATTTCCGCTGCTATCTTTCTTGAGCTTGAAAACCCATTTATTATTCAGTGCATTCATTCCATGTGGGAGCTTGACTATCACATAAGTGTTATTTTTCTGTTGAGATTACATTTCATCCTGCATTGCGTGCATCCATTTGTCTTTGTCTTTATGAGATACAGCTTCGTTGAAGGTTTCTGGCTCCCCCTCGTCAGTAAGCAGAATATATTCAGATCCTGAGTATTTGGTTGATGGAATCCGGCCTCGTTCAGATCTTTGTACTGGAGGTTCACTGATTTCTGGCAGTTTGTTGTCATCCAGATCTGAGGACGATCTTGTAGCCTCTGATGAAGCAGGCTACAGCTCCCTTTACTCAACACCACATTCCTCCTCTGATTCTGCTTCTGGTATGTCTTGCACTTCATCATCATTTGTGGCCACTCGTGTTGGTACTGTGGTTGTGTTTGGATTTGCATCAGCTTTGTCTGCACTGGAATTAGAAGACATCTTAGGCTTTTCAATGTCTTCTATTATTTGGTCTTCAAGAAATACTACATCCATGCTTCTGATGACCTTCCTTTCCTTCGGGTCCCATAGCCTGTATCCAAATTCCTCATCTCCATAGCTTATGAAGATGCATGGATTAGTCCTTGCATCGAGCTTCTGCCTGAGCTCCTTAGATACATGTGCAAAGGCTAAATAACTGAATGTTCTGAGGTGAGAATAAGAGGAATTCTTACCAGACCACACTTTCCCCGGAATCTCAAAGTTCAACGGTACAAATGATTATCTGTTGATCAGGTAGCATGTGGCACGAATAGCTTCTCCCCAGAATGGCTTTGGCAGCTTAACCATGCTGATCATGCTTCTGACTTTCTCCATAATGGTGCGGTTCATCCTTTCGGGACACCATTGAGTTGTGGGGTGCGTGGAATAGTCCTCTCGTGTCGAATTCCATGACTTCCACAGTAGACATCGAACTCCCTAGAAGTGTATTCGCCTCCATTGTCTGTGAGAAGGCATTTCAGTTTCTTCTTTGTTTTACGCTCAACCATGGCATAGAACAGTTTGAAATAGTCCAGGACTGATCTTTTGATTTCAGAAAATACACTTATACCTTCTGAGAAGCATCGTCAATGAAAGTCAGAAAGTATTTATTACCATATAGTGAATTGACCTCTAAGGGACCACAAACATCAGAGTACACCAGACTGAGTAACTCTGATCTCATTGTAGAAGAGAAATTGAAAGAGACTATATGTTGCTTACCGAAAAGAAAGTGATTGCAAGGATCTAGAGCATCATTTTTGGAGACAGAGATTAGATCATTCTTTGTCAAGGTAGACAACCCCCTTTCACTCATGTGACCGGGTCTCTGGTGCCACAGATTCTGAGAAGCCTAATGTTAAGCTACATTGAGGCTTTCTGCACATATCTTCACATGAGTCTTGTACAAAGTTCCACAAATATGTCATTGGGCGATGATCATGACACCTTTTATCATTCTCCAAGTGCCATTGTTGAAGTGGCTAGCATAACCCTGTTTGTCAAGGGCTACCCCCGAGAGTAAGTTGAGCCGAAATTCTGGAACATGTCTTACCTCCTTCAGGGTTATTGTATACCATGCATTTGTTTGCAACTGTATTTCACCAATTCCCACTATCTGAGAAGAACTGGTATTCCCCATCTTCACTGCTCCAAAGTCTGCTGCTTTGTATGTTGTAAAGAAATCCTTGTGAAGAGTGACGTGGTAGGATGCTGCAGTATCTACCACCCACTCGACATCCTGATTTACGGTGTGAATGCATGCTTTTCATGGCTGGAGCATATAGCTACATCTCATGTGGTAACTACCAGTGTCTCCGCATCATTTTTCTCCGGCTGGTTATTGCCTTGTCCCTACTTTCGTTGCAGTTTCCGGCAATTCTTTTTTAAGTGGCCTTCTATGCCACAGTAGAAGTGCTTGTATGTGGGCTTTCTCCCGTCCGTGGATTTGCCTCTGCTTTTGCTTCTGTCTTTCCCTCTCCCTTGATTTTTCTCCCGTTGTCTTCCTCTCGATACTCGGAGACAATGGCTTTTGTTTGATCTGAGCCCAGGTCATTTCTTCTGGCTTCTTCATAAGACATGGCGTCTTTTACCATATGCATGGTAAGTTTGCCTCCTTGAGCTGAGTTGCTGAGAGTAACCACCAATATTTCCTCAGCTATCAGGAAGAGAACTGAGTAGTAAGAGGGCTTGAACTTCATCTCTCAGTTGCATGTCTACTGCAGACAACTGGTTCACCAGGCTTTGGAACTCATCGGTGTGTTCTGCAACGGAAGTTCCACTCCGTAGCTTCAGGTTCACCAAACGCCTCATTATTAATCTTTATTCCGAGTTGTCTTGGCCAGGAACATGTCTTCGAAATTTATCCTCATTTCATAAGCATTTGTATCTTGTGCTACGTGGTGGAAGACACTGTGATCGATCACTGCCTAATCAGACCCAGTTTCTGTTATTGAGTTTATTAAAGTCATACTCTTTAACAGATTCTGGTCTCATTCCTTTTACCTCGATAACATCAAAAAAATTTACAGTGTAAATAATCTATCATCTGAGGCCTCCAGAGGGAGTAATTAGTTGTTGTCAGCTTGATCATTGCACAAGAAGTGGAATCTTCCATTTTAATTTTAAGTTTTAAAGTTTAAAATGAAAATAGGGTAAAATCCGAACTGAATTTCATAAATCGGAGGTCACCTTGCGTCCGGAACGGTCGAAAATGGTGGATTAGACACTTCGTTGGTCCAAATCCGACTCAGGGACTGATTTGTAAATTTCTAAAACTTTATGGGGCTAAAATATAAATTTCAGAGACTTCAGGGGGCTCAGTAAAATTTACCAGGCTTGCTGACACGTGGCTGATGACGTGGAAAAAAAGGTGGGACCGGCTTGCTGACACGTGGCGCTGACGTGGCAGATGACGTGTCTGCTGCTTGTGTGCTGACGTGGCGCTAATTGTGCGCTGATTGTGCGATGATGTGGCGATGATGTGGCACTGATGTGGTCGTCTTCAACCTCTGGATGCGCGTGTGGCGCGTGCGTGCTTCTGGTCTTCACTCGCCGGCGCATGCAGCGTCGCTGAGCCTCCGTTTGATCGCCGAAAAATACTAATGTGCTCGTATCGACGTGAACTAGCTGATGGTATGCTCAAAATTAATTTTTGACAAATTTTTCGAAACTCGAATTTTCCGAACCGAGTTCCATTCTTCGTTTTACAACCCCAAAGTATAACCAAAGCTACTGATACCACTTGTTGTGATTCTCTGATCACTCTAGAGTGTATTTGAGGAAAAACCGAAACCTTCTATTACTTACAAGAATAGAATTACAAGTGTTTAAACTTAAGAAAAACCTCACTGCACTCTCTCTATTTTACAACTTTGGGATGATCTGAGGCTTACTACAAAGCCTGTATTTATAGTACAAAGCTTGCACACAAATTCAACACTTGAACAGTGTTTCACCGAAAGCTTTGTTGGTTGTTTCTTCAAAATTTTCAACTCCCTGGATTTATGGCAATTACCACCTAAAGTTGCATGAATTTTTCTTCATTAGTCTTCAAATGGTGGTTTGCATGTCTCATGCATGTAGTTGGTAGCAGCTGGATCTTACAATTCTCCCCCTCCAGCTGCGTCTAAAGCAATTATCATCTGACAGCTATCCCGGCTATATCTTTGCAACAACTCTAGCTTGTCCCGAGTAACCATATTTGTTAACATGTCAGCTGGATTCTCATCTGTATGGATCTTCACTAGTCTCAGCAGTTGTTGATCCATCATATCGCGTATCCAATAATAGCGAATATCAATGTGCTTCGTCCGAGAATGATACATTGAGTTTTTGCTCAAGTCCAGAGCACTCTGACTGTCACAATATATCTTGTATCTTGTCTGCTTGATCCCTAACACTTGGAGAAAATGCTTTAGCCATAACATTTCCTTTCCTGCCTTAGCTATATCGATGTACTCAACTTCTATTGTGGATAATACAATACACCTCTGTAATCTTGACTCCCATGATACAGCTCCTCCTACAAAAGTGTATAGAAAACTTGTTGTAGATTTTCTACCATCAAGATCTCCTGCCATATATGAATCTGTATAGCCGTCCAAGATCGGATCAGCTCCCCCATAGCACAGACGAAACTTCAATGTACCTTGAGGTACTTGAGAATCCATTTGACTGCCTCCCAGTGTTGCTTTCCAGGGTTAGAGAGAAAACGGCTCACTACACCCATTGCGTGTGCAATATTTGGCCTGGTACATACCATTGCATACATAAGGCTTCCAACAGCTGAAGAATATGGTATCGATGACATCTTATCTATCTTTTTCTTGGATGAGGGGCACAAACTCTTGCTCAGTTTGAAATGATGCGCTAGCGGAAAGCTGACTGGTTTGGCTTTCTGTATATCGAACCTCTTGATTATCCGTTCAATATAAGTCTCATGTGAAAGCCACAACTTCTTGTTCTGTCTGTCACGAATAATCTCCATTCCTAAAATCTTTGAGTTGGTCCTAAGTCTTTCATGTCAAAAGACTTGGAGAGTTCCTTCTTCAGCTGGATGATCTTCGCTGCTTCTTGTCCAACAATCAACATGTCGTCCACATATAGTAGAAGAACAATGAAATTTCCATATGGAAACCTCTAGATGTATACACACTGATCTGTTGCAGTTCTTTTGTAGCCTTGACCCACCATGATAAGCTAAACTTCTTGTACCACTACCTCGGTGCTTGCTTGAGCACGTACAAGCTTTTTTTCAGCTTGCAAACAAATTTTTATTTTCCTGAAACCTTGAATACTTATGGCTGCTCCATGTAGATTTCTTCATTCAGATCACCATGAAGAAATGTTGTTTTGACATCCATCTGTTCAAGCTCCAAGTTCAAACTGGCTACCAATCCTAGGATAACTCGGATTGAAGCCATTTTTACCACTGGTGAAAAGATCTCATCAAAGTCAATTCTCCTTTTCTGTAGGAATCCTTTGACTACTAGCCGAGCTTTGTGTTTCACCACATTTCCGCTGCCATCTTTCTTGAGTTTGAAAACCCATTTATTCTTCAGTGCATTCATTCCGTGTGGGAGCTTGAATATCTCATAAGTGTTATTTTTCTGCAGAGATTCCATTTCATCCTATATTGCGTGCAGCTATTTGTCTTTGTCATTATAAGATACAGCTTCGTTGAAGGTTTCTGGCTCCCCCTCGTCAGTAAGCAGAATGTATTCAGATCCTGAGTATTTGGTTGATGGAATCAGGTCTCGTTCAGATCTTTGTACTGGAGGTTCACTGATTTCTAGCTGTCTGTTGTCATCTAGATCTGAGGACGATCTTGTAGCCTCTGATGGAGCAGGCTGCAGCTCCCCCTACTCAACACCACCTTCCTCTCCGGTTCTACTTCTGGTATGTCTTGCACCCCATCATCATTTGTGGCCACTTGTGTTGGTGCTGGGATTGTGTCTGGATTTGCATCAGCTTTGTCTGCACTGGAATTAGAAGACATCTTGGACTTTTCAATGTCTTCTATTGTTTGGTCTTCATGAAACACAACATCCATGCTTATGATGACCTTCATTTCCTTCGGGTCTCATAGCCTGTATCCAAATTCCTCGTCTTCATAGCCTATGAAGATGCATGGAGTAGTCCTTGCATCGAGCTTCTGTCTGAGCTCCTTGGATACGTGTGCAAAGGCTAAACAACTAAATGTTCTGAGGTGAGAATAAAAGGGATTCTTTCCAGACCACACTTTCTCTGGAATCTCAAAGTTCAACGGTACAGATGGTTATCTGTTGATCAGGTAGAATGCGGCACAAATAGCTTCTCCCCAGAATGGCTTTGGCAGCTTAGCCATGCTGATCATTGCTGAAGTGGCTACATAACCCTGTTTGTCAAGGGCTACCCCCGAGAGTAAGTTGAGTCAAAGTTCTGGAACATGTCTCACCTCCTTCAGGGTTATTGTATACCCTACATTTGTCAATTGTATTTCACCAATTCCCACTATTTGAGAAGAACTGGTATTCCCCATCTTGACTGCTCCAAAGTCTTCTGCTTTGTATGTTATAAAGAAATCCCTGTGAGGAGTGACATGGTAGGATGCTGCAGTATCTACCACCCACTCGACATCCTGAGTTGCGGTGTGAAGGCATGTTTCTCCCTGGCCGGAGCATATAGCTACATCTCCTGTGGTAACTAATAGTGTCTCCGCATCATTTTTCTCAGGCTGGTTATTGCTTTGTCCCTACTCTCATTGCAGTTTCCGGAAATTCTTCTTTAAGTGGCCTTCTATGCCACATTGGAAGTACATGTATGTGGGCTTTCTCTCGTCCGTGGATTTGCCTATGCTTTTGCTTTTGTATTCCTCTCTCCCTTGATTTTTCTCTCGTTGTCTTCCTCGATACTCCGAGACAAGGGCTTCTGTTTGATCTGAGCCCACGTCTTTTCTTCTGGCTTCTTTCTTCATTAGATAATGTGTCTTTTACCATAAGGCATGGTAAGTTTGCCTCTTGGAGCTGAGTTGCTGAGAGTAACCACCAATATTTCCCAGCTATCAGGAAAGAACTAAGTAGTAAGAGAGCTTGAACTTCATCTCCCAGTTGCATGTCTACTGCAGACAACTGGTTCGCCAGGCTTTGGAACTCATTGGTGTGTTCTGCAACGGAAGTTCCACTCTGTAGCTTCAGGTTCACCAAACGCCTCATTATTAAGTCTTTATTCCGAGCTGTCTTAGCCTGGAATATGTCTTCCAATTTTATCCAGATTTCATAAGTATTTGTATCATGTGCTACGTGGTGGAAGACACTGTGACCGATCAACTGCCTAATCTGACCTAGAGTTCTGTTATTGAGTTTAATAAAGTCATACTCTTTAACAGATTCTGGTCTCATTCCCTTTACCTTGATAATATCAAAAAAATCTTTACAGTGTAAATAATCTATCATCCGAGGCCTCCAGAGGAGTAATTAGTTGCTGTCATTTTTACCACTGGTGAAAAGATCTCATCAAAGTCAATTCTTTTTTTCCTGGAATCACTCTAACCGAGCTTTGTGTTTCACCATATTTCCGCTGCTATCTTTCTTGAGCTTGAAAACCCATTTATTATTCAGTGCATTCATTCCATGTGGGAGCTTGACTATCACATAAGTGTTATTTTTCTGTTGAGATTACATTTCATCCTGCATTGCGTGCATCCATTTGTCTTTGTCTTTATGAGATACAGCTTCGTTGAAGGTTTCTGGCTCCCCCTCGTCAGTAAGCAGAATATATTCAGATCCTGAGTATTTGGTTGATGGAATCCGGCCTCGTTCAGATCTTTGTACTGGAGGTTCACTGATTTCTGGCAGTTTGTTGTCATCCAGATCTGAGGACGATCTTGTAGCCTCTGATGAAGCAGGCTACAGCTCCCTTTACTCAACACCACATTCCTCCTCTGATTCTGCTTCTGGTATGTCTTGCACTTCATCATCATTTGTGGCCACTCGTGTTGGTACTGTGGTTGTGTTTGGATTTGCATCAGCTTTGTCTGCACTGGAATTAGAAGACATCTTAGGCTTTTCAATGTCTTCTATTATTTGGTCTTCAAGAAATACTACATCCATGCTTCTGATGACCTTCCTTTCCTTCGGGTCCCATAGCCTGTATCCAAATTCCTCATCTCCATAGCTTATGAAGATGCATGGATTAGTCCTTGCATCGAGCTTCTGCCTGAGCTCCTTAGATACATGTGCAAAGGCTAAATAACTGAATGTTCTGAGGTGAGAATAAGAGGAATTCTTACCAGACCACACTTTCCCCGGAATCTCAAAGTTCAACGGTACAAATGATTATCTGTTGATCAGGTAGCATGTGGCACGAATAGCTTCTCCCCAGAATGGCTTTGGCAGCTTAACCATGCTGATCATGCTTCTGACTTTCTCCATAATGGTGCGGTTCATCCTTTCGGGACACCATTGAGTTGTGGGGTGCGTGGAATAGTCCTCTCGTGTCGAATTCCATGACTTCCACAGTAGACATCGAACTCCCTAGAAGTGTATTCGCCTCCATTGTCTGTGAGAAGGCATTTCAGTTTCTTCTTTGTTTTACGCTCAACCATGGCATAGAACAGTTTGAAATAGTCCAGGACTGATCTTTTGATTTCAGAAAATACACTTATACCTTCTGAGAAGCATCGTCAATGAAAGTCAGAAAGTATTTATTACCATATAGTGAATTGACCTCTAAGGGACCACAAACATCAGAGTACACCAGACTGAGTAACTCTGATCTCATTGTAGAAGAGAAATTGAAAGAGACTATATGTTGCTTACCGAAAAGAAAGTGATTGCAAGGATCTAGAGCATCATTTTTGGAGACAGAGATTAGATCATTCTTTGTCAAGGTAGACAACCCCCTTTCACTCATGTGACCGGGTCTCTGGTGCCACAGATTCTGAGAAGCCTAATGTTAAGCTACATTGAGGCTTTCTGCACATATCTTCACATGAGTCTTGTACAAAGTTCCACAAATATGTCATTGGGCGATGATCATGACACCTTTTATCATTCTCCAAGTGCCATTGTTGAAGTGGCTAGCATAACCCTGTTTGTCAAGGGCTACCCCCGAGAGTAAGTTGAGCCGAAATTCTGGAACATGTCTTACCTCCTTCAGGGTTATTGTATACCATGCATTTGTTTGCAACTGTATTTCACCAATTCCCACTATCTGAGAAGAACTGGTATTCCCCATCTTCACTGCTCCAAAGTCTGCTGCTTTGTATGTTGTAAAGAAATCCTTGTGAAGAGTGACGTGGTAGGATGCTGCAGTATCTACCACCCACTCGACATCCTGATTTACGGTGTGAATGCATGCTTTTCATGGCTGGAGCATATAGCTACATCTCATGTGGTAACTACCAGTGTCTCCGCATCATTTTTCTCCGGCTGGTTATTGCCTTGTCCCTACTTTCGTTGCAGTTTCCGGCAATTCTTTTTTAAGTGGCCTTCTATGCCACAGTAGAAGTGCTTGTATGTGGGCTTTCTCCCGTCCGTGGATTTGCCTCTGCTTTTGCTTCTGTCTTTCCCTCTCCCTTGATTTTTCTCCCGTTGTCTTCCTCTCGATACTCGGAGACAATGGCTTTTGTTTGATCTGAGCCCAGGTCATTTCTTCTGGCTTCTTCATAAGACATGGCGTCTTTTACCATATGCATGGTAAGTTTGCCTCCTGGAGCTGAGTTGCTGAGAGTAACCACCAATATTTCTCAGCTATCAGGAAGAGAACTGAGTAGTAAGAGGGTGAGTTGATTACATCTCCCAGTTGCATGTCTACTGCAGACACTGGTTCGCCAGGCTTTGGAACTCATTGGTGTGTTCTGCAACGGAAGTTCCACTCTGTAGCTTCAGGTTCACCAAACGCCTCATTATTAAGTCTTTATTCCGAGCTGTCTTAGCCTGGAATATGTCTTCCAATTTTATCCAGATTTCATAAGTATTTGTATCATGTGCTACGTGGTGGAAGACACTGTGACCGATCAACTGCCTAATCTGACCTAGAGTTCTGTTATTGAGTTTAATAAAGTCATACTCTTTAACAGATTCTGGTCTCATTCCATTTACCTTGATAATATCAAAAAAATCTTTACAGTGTAAATAATCTATCATCCGAGGCCTCCAGAGGGAGTAATTAGTTGCTGTCATTTTTACCACTGGTGAAAAGATCTCATCAAAGTCAATTCTTTTGTTCCTTTGACTACTCACCGAGCTTTATGTTTCACCATATTTCCGCTGCTATCTTTCTTGAGCTTGAAAACCCATTTATTATTCAGTGCATTCATTCCATGTGGGAGCTTGACTATCACATAAGTGTTATTTTTCTGTTGAGATTACATTTCATCATGTATTGCGTGCATCAATTTGTCTTTGTCTTTATGAGATACAGCTTCGTTGAAGATTTCTGGCTCCCCCTCGTCAGTAAGTAGAATATATTCAGATCCTGAGTATTTGGTTGATGGAATCCGGCCTCGTTCAGATCTTTGTACTGGAGGTTCACTGATTTCTGGCAGTTTGTTGTCATCCAGATCTGAGGACGATCTTGTAGCCTCTGATGAAGCATGCTACAGCTCCCTTTACTCAACACCACATTCCTCATCTGATTCTGCTTCTGGTATGTCTTGCACTTCATCATCATTTGTGGCCACTCGTGTTGGTACTGTGGTTGTGTTTGGATTTGCATCAGCTTTGTCTGCACTGGAATTAGAAGACATCTTGGCTTTTCAATGTCTTCTATTATTTGGTCTTCAAGAAATACTACATCCATGCTTCTGATGGCATTCCTTTCCTTCGGGTCCCATAGCCTGTATCCAAATTCCTCATCTCCATAGCTTATGAAGATGCATGGATTAGTCCTTGCATCGAGCTTCTGCCTGAGCTCCTTAGATACATGTGCAAAGGCTAAATAACTGAATGTTCTGAGGTGAGAATAAGAGGAATTCTTACCAGACCACACTTTCCCCGTAATCTCAAAGTTCAACGGTACAAATGATTATATGTTGATCAGGTAGCATGTGGCACGAATAGCTTCTCCCCAGAATGGCTTTGGCAGCTTAACCATGCTGATCATGCTTCTGACTTTCTCCATAATGGTGCGGTTCATCCTTTCAGGGACACCATTGAGTTGTGGGGTGCGTGGAATAGTCCTCTCGTGTCGAATTCCATGACTTCCACAGTAGACATCGAACTCCCTAGAAGTGTATTCGCCTCCATTGTCTGTGAGAAGGCATTTCAGTTTCTTCTTGTTTTACGTTCAACCATGGCATAGAACAGTTTGAAATAGTCTAGGACCTGATCTTTTGATTTCAGAAAATACACTTATACCTTCTGAGAAGCATCGTCAATGAAAGTCAGAAAGTATTTATTACCATATAGTGAATTGACCTCTAAGGGACCACAAACATCAGAGTACACCAGACTGAGTAACTCTGATCTCATTGTAGAAGAGAAATTGAAAGAGACTCTATGTTGCTTACCGAAAAGACAGTGATTGCAAGGATCTAGAGCATCATTTTTGGAGACAGAGATTATATCATTCTTTGTCAAGGTAGACAACCCCCTTTCACTCATGTGACCGGGTCTCTGGTGCCACAGATTCTGAGAAGCCTAATGTTAAGCTACATTGAGGCTTTCTGCACATATCTTCATATGAGTCTTGTACAAAGTTCCACAAATATGTCATTGGGCGATGATCATGACACCTTTTATCATTCTCCAAGTGCCATTGTTGAAGTGGCTAGCATAACCCTGTTTGTCAAGGGCTGCCCCCGAGAGTAAGTTGAGCCGAAATTCTGGAACATGTCTTACCTCCTTCAGGGTTATTGTATACCATGCATTTGTTTGCAACTGTATTTCACCAATTCCCACTATCTGAGAAGAACTGGTATTCCCCATCTTCACTGCTCCAAAGTCTGCTGCTTTGTATGTTGTAAAGAAATCCTTGTGAAGAGTGACGTGGTAGGATGCTGCAGTATCTACCACCCACTCGACATCCTGATTTACGGTGTGAATGCATGCTTTTTCATGGATGGAGCATATAGCTACATCTCATGTGGTAACTACCAGTGTCTCCGCATCATTTTTCTCTCGGCTGGTTATTGCCTTGTCCCTACTTTCGTTGCAGTTTCCGGCAATTCTTTTTTAAGTGGCCTTCTATGCCACAGTAGAAGTGCTTGTATGTGAGCTTTCTCCCGTCCGTGGATTTGCCTCTGCTTTTGCTTCTGTCTTTCCCTCTCCCTTGATTTTTCTCTCCCGTTGTCTTCCTCGATACTCGGAGACAATGGCTTTTGTTTGATCTGAGCCCAGGTCATTTCTTCTAGCTTCTTCATAAGACATGGCGTCTTTTACCATATGCATGGTAAGTTTGCCTCCTTGAGCTGAGTTGCTGAGAGTAACCACCAATATTTCCCAGCTATCAGGAAGAGAACTGAGTAGTAAGAGGGCTTGAACTTCATCTCTCAGTTGCATGTCTACTGCAGACAACTGGTTCACCAGGCTTTGGAACTCATCGGTGTGTTCTGCAACGGAAGTTCCACTCCGTAGCTTCAGGTTCACCAAACGCCTCATTATTAAATCTTTATTCCGAGTTGTCTTGGCCAGGAACATGTCTTCGAAATTTATCCACATTTCATAAGCATTTGTATCATGTGCTACGTGGTGGAAGACACTGTGACCGATCAACTGCCTAATCTGACCCAGAGTTCTGTTATTGAGTTTAATAAAGTCATACTCTTTAACGGATTCTGGTCTCATTCCCTTTACCTCGATAATATCAAAAAAATCTTTACAGTGTAAATAATCTATCATCCGAGGCCTCCAGAGGGAGTAATTAGTTGCTGTCATTTTTACCACTGGTGAAAAGATCTCATCAAAGTCAATTCTTTTTTCCTTTGACTACTCACCGAGCTTTATGTTTCACCATATTTCCGCTGCTATCTTTCTTGAGCTTGAAAACCCATTTATTATTCAGTGCATTCATTCCATGTGGGAGCTTGACTATCACATAAGTGTTATTTTTCTGTTGAGATTACATTTCATCATGTATTGCGTGCATCAATTTGTCTTTGTCTTTATGAGATACAGCTTCGTTGAAGATTTCTGGCTCCCCCTCGTCAGTAAGTAGAATATATTCAGATCCTGAGTATTTGGTTGATGGAATCCGGCCTCGTTCAGATCTTTGTACTGGAGGTTCACTGATTTCTGGCAGTTTGTTGTCATCCAGATCTGAGGACGATCTTGTAGCCTCTGATGAAGCATGCTACAGCTCCCTTTACTCAACACCACATTCCTCATCTGATTCTGCTTCTGGTATGTCTTGCACTTCATCATCATTTGTGGCCACTCGTGTTGGTACTGTGGTTGTGTTTGGATTTGCATCAGCTTTGTCTGCACTGGAATTAGAAGACATCTTGGCTTTTCAATGTCTTCTATTATTTGGTCTTCAAGAAATACTACATCCATGCTTCTGATGGCATTCCTTTCCTTCGGGTCCCATAGCCTGTATCCAAATTCCTCATCTCCATAGCTTATGAAGATGCATGGATTAGTCCTTGCATCGAGCTTCTGCCTGAGCTCCTTAGATACATGTGCAAAGGCTAAATAACTGAATGTTCTGAGGTGAGAATAAGAGGAATTCTTACCAGACCACACTTTCCCCGTAATCTCAAAGTTCAACGGTACAAATGATTATATGTTGATCAGGTAGCATGTGGCACGAATAGCTTCTCCCCAGAATGGCTTTGGCAGCTTAACCATGCTGATCATGCTTCTGACTTTCTCCATAATGGTGCGGTTCATCCTTTCAGGGACACCATTGAGTTGTGGGGTGCGTGGAATAGTCCTCTCGTGTCGAATTCCATGACTTCCACAGTAGACATCGAACTCCCTAGAAGTGTATTCGCCTCCATTGTCTGTGAGAAGGCATTTCAGTTTCTTCTTGTTTTACGTTCAACCATGGCATAGAACAGTTTGAAATAGTCTAGGACCTGATCTTTTGATTTCAGAAAATACACTTATACCTTCTGAGAAGCATCGTCAATGAAAGTCAGAAAGTATTTATTACCATATAGTGAATTGACCTCTAAGGGACCACAAACATCAGAGTACACCAGACTGAGTAACTCTGATCTCATTGTAGAAGAGAAATTGAAAGAGACTCTATGTTGCTTACCGAAAAGACAGTGATTGCAAGGATCTAGAGCATCATTTTTGGAGACAGAGATTATATCATTCTTTGTCAAGGTAGACAACCCCCTTTCACTCATGTGACCGGGTCTCTGGTGCCACAGATTCTGAGAAGCCTAATGTTAAGCTACATTGAGGCTTTCTGCACATATCTTCATATGAGTCTTGTACAAAGTTCCACAAATATGTCATTGGGCGATGATCATGACACCTTTTATCATTCTCCAAGTGCCATTGTTGAAGTGGCTAGCATAACCCTGTTTGTCAAGGGCTGCCCCCGAGAGTAAGTTGAGCCGAAATTCTGGAACATGTCTTACCTCCTTCAGGGTTATTGTATACCATGCATTTGTTTGCAACTGTATTTCACCAATTCCCACTATCTGAGAAGAACTGGTATTCCCCATCTTCACTGCTCCAAAGTCTGCTGCTTTGTATGTTGTAAAGAAATCCTTGTGAAGAGTGACGTGGTAGGATGCTGCAGTATCTACCACCCACTCGACATCCTGATTTACGGTGTGAATGCATGCTTTTTCATGGATGGAGCATATAGCTACATCTCATGTGGTAACTACCAGTGTCTCCGCATCATTTTTCTCTCGGCTGGTTATTGCCTTGTCCCTACTTTCGTTGCAGTTTCCGGCAATTCTTTTTTAAGTGGCCTTCTATGCCACAGTAGAAGTGCTTGTATGTGAGCTTTCTCCCGTCCGTGGATTTGCCTCTGCTTTTGCTTCTGTCTTTCCCTCTCCCTTGATTTTTCTCTCCCGTTGTCTTCCTCGATACTCGGAGACAATGGCTTTTGTTTGATCTGAGCCCAGGTCATTTCTTCTAGCTTCTTCATAAGACATGGCGTCTTTTACCATATGCATGGTAAGTTTGCCTCCTTGAGCTGAGTTGCTGAGAGTAACCACCAATATTTCCCAGCTATCAGGAAGAGAACTGAGTAGTAAGAGGGCTTGAACTTCATCTCTCAGTTGCATGTCTACTGCAGACAACTGGTTCACCAGGCTTTGGAACTCATCGGTGTGTTCTGCAACGGAAGTTCCACTCCGTAGCTTCAGGTTCACCAAACGCCTCATTATTAAATCTTTATTCCGAGTTGTCTTGGCCAGGAACATGTCTTCGAAATTTATCCACATTTCATAAGCATTTGTATCTTGTGCTACGTAGTGGAAGACACTGTGATCGATCACTGCCTAATCAGACCCATAGTTCTGTTATTGAGTTTATTAAAGTCATACTCTTTAACAGATTCTGGTCTCATTCCTTTTACCTCGATAACATCAAAAAATATTTACAGTGTAAATAATCTATCATCTGAGGCCTCCAAAGGGAGTAATTAGTTGCTGTCATTTTTACCACTGGTGAAAATATCTCATCAAAGTCAATTCTTTTTTTCTGTAGGAATCAGTTGACTACTAACCGAGCTTTGTGTTTCACCATATTTCCGATGCTATCTTTCTTGAGCTTGAAAACCCATTTATTATTCAGTGCATTCATTCAATGTGGGAGCTTGACTATCACATAAGTGTTATTTTTCTGCAGAGATTCAATTTCATCCTGCATTGCGTGCAGCCATTTGTCTTTGTCCTTATGAGATACAGCTTCGTTGAAGGTTTCTGGCTCCCCCTCGTCAGTAAGCAGAATATATTCAGATCCTGAATATTTGGTTGATGGAATCCGGCCTCGTTTAGATCTTTGTACTTGAGGTTCACTGATTTCTGGCAGTCTGTTGTCATCCAGATCTGAGGACGATCTTGTAGCCTCTGATGGAGCAGGCTACAGCTCCCCCTACTCAACACCACATTCCTCCTCTGATTTTGCTTTTGGTATGTCTTGCACCTCATCATCATTTGTGGCCACTCGTGTTGGTACTGAGGTTGTGTTTGGATTTGCATCAGTTTTGTCTGCACTGGAATTAGAAGACATCTTGGGCTTTTCAATGTCTTCTATTATTTGGTCTTCAAGAAACACTACATACATGCTTCTGATGACCTTCCTTTCCTTCGGGTCCCATAGCATGTATCCAAATTCCTCATCTCCATAGCTTATGAAGATGCATGGATTAGTCATTGCATCGAGCTTCTGCCTGAGCTCCTTAGATACATGTGCAAATGCTAAATAACTGAATGTTCTGAGGTGAGAATAAGAGGGATTCTTATCAGACCACACTTTCCCCGGAATCTCAAAGTTCAACGATACAGATGGTTATCTGTTGATCAGGTAGGAGGTGGTATGAATAGCTTCTCCCCAGAATGGCTTTGGCAGCTTAACCATGCTGATCATGCTTCTGACTTTCTCCATAATGGTGCGGTTCATCCTTTCAGGGACACCATTGTGTTGTGGGGTGCGTGGAACAGTCCTCTCGTGTCGAATGCCATGACTTCCGTAGTAGACATCGAACTCCCTAGAAGTGTATTCGCCTCCATTGTCTGTGCGAAGGCATTTCAGTTTCTCTGTTTTACGCTCAACCATGGCATAGAACAGTTTGAAATAGTCCAGGACCTGATCTTTTGATTTCAGAAAATACACTTATACCTTCCGAGAAGCATCGTCAATGAAAGTCAGAAAATATTTATTACCATATAGTGAATTGACCTCTAAGGGACCACAAACATCAGAGTACACCAGACTGAGTAACTCTGATCTCATTGTAGAAGAGAAATTGAAAGAGACTCTATGTTGCTTACCGAAAAGACAGTGATTGCAAGGATCTAGAGCAACATTTTTGGAGACAGAGATTAGATCCTTCTTTGTCAAGGTAGACAACCCCATTTCACTCATGTGACCGGGTCTCTGGTGCCACAGATTATGAGAAGCCTCATGTTAAACTACATTGAGGCTTTCTGCACATATCTTCACATGAGTCTTGTACAAAGTTCCACAAATATGTCATTGGACGATGATCATGGCACCTTTTATCATTCTCCAAGTGCCATTGTTGAAGTGGCTAGCATAACCTTGTTTGTCAAGGGCTACCCCCGAGAGTAAGTTGAGCCGAAGTTCTGGAACATGTCTTACCTCCTTCAGGGTTATTGTATACCCTGCATTTGTCTGCAACTGTATTTCACCAATTCCCACTATCTGAGAAGAACTGGTATTCCCCATCTTCACTGCTCCAAAGTCTTCTGCTTTGTATGTTGTAAAGAAATCTCTGTGAAGAGTGACGTGGTAGGATGCTGCAGTATCTACCACCCACTCGACATCCTGAGTTGCGGTGTGAATGCATGTTTCTTCCTGGCTGGAGCATATAGCTACATCTCATGTGGTAACTACTAGTGTCTCCGCATTATTTTCTCCGGCTGGTTATTGCCTTGTCTCTACTCTCGTTGCAGTTTCCGGCAATTCTTCTTTAAGTGGTCTTCTATGCCACAGTGGAAGTACTTGTATGTGGGCTTTCTCCCGTCCGTGGATTTGCCTCTGCTTTTGCTTCTGCCTTTCCCTCTCCCTTGATTTTTTTCTCGTTGTCTTCCTCGATACTCCGAGACAATGGCTTTTGTTTGATCTGAGCCCAGGTCATTTCTTCTGGCTTCTTCATTAGACATGGCGTCTTTTACCATATGCATGGTAAGTTTGCCTCTTGGAGCTGAGTTGCTGAGAGTAACCACCAATGTTTCCCAGCTATCAGGAAGAGAACTGAGTAGTAAGAGGGCTTGAACTTCATCTCTCAGTTGCATGTCTACTGCAGACAACTGGTTCACCAGGCTTTGGAACTCATCAGTGTGTTCTGCAACGGAAGTTCCACTCCATAGCTTCAGGTTCACCAAACGCCTCCTTATTAAGTCTTTATTCGAGCTGTCTTAGCCTGGAATATGTCTTCAATTTTATCCATATTTCATAAGCATTTGTATCATGTGCTACGTGGTGGAAGACACTGTGACCGATCAACTGCCTAATCTGACCCAGAGTTCTGTTATTAAGTTTAATAAAGTCATACTCTTTAACAGATTTTGGTCTCATTCCTTTTACCTCGATAACATCAAAAAAATCTTTACAGTGTAAATAATCTATCATCTGAGGCCTTCAGAGGGAGTAATTAGTTACTGTCAGCTTGATCATTGCACCAGAAGAGGAATCTTCAATTTAATTTTAAGTTTTAAAGTTTAAAATGAAAATAGGGTAAAATCCGAACTGAATTTCACAAATCGGAGGTCACAGTTGCGTCCAGAACAGTCGAAAATGGTGGATTAGACACTTCGTTGGTCCAAATCCGACTCAGAGACTGATTTGTAAATTTCTAAAACTTTCTGGGGCTAAAATATAAATTTCAGAGACTTCAGGGGGCTCAGTAAAATTTACCAGGCTTGCTGACACGTGGCTGATGACATGGCAAAAAAGGTTGGATCGGCTTGCTGACATGGCTGACACGTGGCGCTGACATGGCAGATGACGTGTCTGCTGCCTGTGTGCTGACGTGGCGCTGATTGTGCGCTGACTGTGCGATGATGTGGCGATGACGTGGCACTGATGTGGTCGTCTTCAACCTCTGGATGCGCGTGTGGCGCGTGCGTGCGTCTGGTCTTCACTCGTCGGTGCATGCAGCGTCGCTGAGCCTCCGTTCGATCACCGAAAAATACCAATGTGCTCGTATCGATGTGAACTAGCTGATAGTATGCTCAAAATTAATTTTTGACAAATTTTTCGAAACCCGAATTTTTCGAACCGAGTTCCATTCTTCGTTTTACAACCCCAAAGTATAACCAAAGCTACTGATACCACTTGTTGTGATTCTCTGATCACTCTAGAGTGTATTTGAGGAAAAACCGAAACCTTTTATTATTTACAAGAATAGAAGTACAAGTGTTTAAACTTAAGAAAAACTTCACTGTACTCTATATTTTACAACTTTGAGATGATCTGAGGCTTACTACAAAGCCTGTATTTATAGTACAAAGCTTGCACACAAATTCAACACTTGAACAGTGTTCCATCGAAAGCTTGTTGGTTGTTTCTTCAAAATTTTCAACTCCCTGGATTTATGACAATTACCACCTAAAATTGCATGGCTTTTTCTTCATTAGTCTTCAAATGGTGGTTTGCATGTCTCATGCATGTCCCATGCAGCTGGTAGCAGCTGGATCTTACAGATCTCATACTCAGGATTCAGTATTGCATCTGCAGTGTGATCTGTTGATTCTGATTGAAGCAACTGTCTTGGACAAGATTTCGTTCCATTGAGAAGATCTTCAACTCCATTGCCACGTACTGAAGAAAGAACTTGTGATTTCCAGATCATCCAGTTGGAACGATCCAATTTCATAGGTAACGTGAATGTAAACATAGTTGAGGACAACAAAGATGATACATTTATGTTAGAAGAAGCTACGATTAAAGCTTCACAAGCTCTGCTTATACCATGAAAAGTTCAATTGAGAACTGTAAAAGTTGTTTGTTTCCTGAGAAACTGAAAAAGAAAAACAACAGGGGAAGAGAATTGGAGGAATCTAGACTTCCTATTATATTTCTCATACGAGTAATGATACACTCACACACATTTTTACTTAAAATTTTACAAATGCTCTCACTGTAGCTACAGTAATCTACAGTAAATCACTGTTAACAATTTAAGTGCTTTACTGTAGATTACTGTAGCTACAGTGAGAGAGTTTATAAATTTTAAGTAAAAATATATGTGAATGTATTATTTTTGTTCTCATACATATAAACTAACATCCTTGTTCTATTATATCACGTGCACATCACGTTTTCTCTAACAAACTTTGTAACAGAACAGAAAACTAACTACAAAATAACTGCTAACAAGAAAAACTACACAAAATAAACAAAAACAAGTGACATGAAAATATAGCAAAGCAAATAATTCAGGCCACTGTGAACACGATTTGCATTATTAGATCCATGGTGGTCGTTGTCATTACGATGATGGTCACCGCCACCGGCGGCGCCGGCTCCATAAAGAGGAATAACAGCTCCACCACCACCTTGCGTATGTGGTGATTGCTCCCCGTTGCCGCGTGATCCTTCACTACCGGGGTGACCGCCGGAACCTCCGTGACCTCCGCCACTTCCATGACCTCCTCCCCCGCCACCACGCCTACTCACTGCTGATTTTTCTTGAAATCTAAGGTGTGTTTTTTGCTGCTTATCAAAGTCTACATAAATTGTGTGGAACCATTATATATAAGATCACATTTGTGTTATATTATGTATGATATATAATCTGCAAATTTTAAAATACATATTTGTATTGTTTTTTTATCCGAATTTTTTTTTTATGATTTATGTCCATTAAACAACATAATCATTTGCTCTCATTTTTTATCGAGACAATTAAAGAAATACATTAGACATGTCCAAATCATTTTAATCGTATTTTTTTCATCTTCTCCCTCATCAATATTACGCTAACTATTTTCTTATTTCCTAAAAAAAAAAAATCATGTAACCGACTTTACCTAATGTTTTATTTTATACTAACACCATAGTTGGCTCATTTTCTCCCCCTTAAATGTACACTGGAGCCTACATTTAACATAAAGCTTCCTTGCTGCTACCACAAGCAAGGAATGTCTGATTTACGCTAGGGGTGTGCATTAATCGGTTTTAACCAATTAACCGAACCGTTTCGACCCATTTTTTTATTACGGTTCGGTTAATTCGGTTAAATCGGTTATTGCGGTTAAAATTTTTAACTTTTTCGGTTATTCGGTTCGGTTACGGTTATGAGATTCGTATAACCGAACCGACCGATTAACCGAAATTAAACCATATATATAGATATATTTAATCAAATGTTAGTTAGAATCAGATATGTGATCGAATTAGTGATCCAAAAAATTTAATGCGTCAGTGGTTCGACCGGTTGAAATGTTCCAAAAAAATCGGTAGAACCGACCTACATCATATATAATTTTACTAATTAAAAATTATAAAAATATTAAATTTTAATTTATTGGATTGGTTAATAACCGAATTAACCATAACCGACCGAAATATAATGGTTAATTGGTTAATGGTTATGTGTCATAAATTGGTTAAATCGGTCACACTTTTATTTAACCGAAAATTTCGGTTACGGTTAAAAAATCAAGGATTAACCGACCGAACCGACCGATGCACACCCCTAATTTACGCAGATGCCAAGTAATCTTGGTGGATGGAATAATTTCTTGATTTATTTTTTTTAATTATTTGCAATTTTTAAAATTGAGTTTAGTAGTAGTTACTACACTAAGTTGGAAAGTAATAAGAATCAAACAAATTATTATATTTCCTATTTTAAATAAACTTTTACATGCATATTTGAAAACTAAACAAGATTTTTCTACCGTTTTTTTCTCTCTATATTATTGGTTTTCAGATGCTAAGAAAATTCAATTGCCAACGGTTCCTATCATCATGGGCTTATATAGAAACAATAAGTTAATATAGCTTAAGCAAAAGGAAAAGTACCTGTAACAAGAGAATTTTCCTGGGAAATTATTTTATGTGAAGAAAGTAAATGAAACTGAAACAAGAGGACCAAGAAGAAGAATCCCAATTTTGCAAATCCCATTTCTATTATTTATTGTTTCCCCCGAAATATCAAATATGAAGAGGCTTTGCCTTTTATTCACATTCTTTGATGACAATTGATAGAATAACAACTGCACTATATATATAAGCTTTTTGGAATAGATGTTTCACTCTCTGAATCTTCGGTAGGACTATTTTTTGGTGTAACGGAAATATGAGTGACATAATATCACCAATAAATTAGTAAATGACATGTATGATTTAATATTCATCTTTTTAGTTATTTTTTAATATTTTAGCACACGTGATAATTGATTATGGAATTGTTACATGAATGACGTGATATCTCCGTTATATTATACATTTTCTCCTTCAGTAGATGTTTCGAAGATCTCTTCAAAAAAAGAGAGGAAAAACAAGTTCTATACTTACATTAATTGACTCTCTAGTCCCTTTTGTTTGGCAAAAACTTCAAAAAAAGAAGACATTTCCAATTCATATCAATCAAGTCCTTATTTTAGTTTTTGACATTAATATAAAAAAGTCGTATCAAATGTAGAAAACTCTCGCTATAAATAGGGTCTGGAAAGATCTTAATGCATGCAATCTTATCGGACTATTTCTAGGTTTGAACTCATAATTAAATAGATAATAAGTTAATATTTATTTAAAATTTTGCCCATTTGACCTTGTAATCAAGAAAACAAGTTATTATATTTATGTCATATTATAATTTTTTTATTATATTTATTTAATTAATTTTTTACTGATTGAATCCTTAATGAACCACACAAATCAAGAATCTTAGATTTGGTTGTCTTGGTTGAGGCCATGTGCACGAAAGAGGACTTGATTGATACGAATTGACACTCATCAATTTTTCGGAGGTAATCTTATTCCTTTTGGTTTCACAGATATTCGTCTTAATCTATTCGAAGTAATCTTATTCCTTTTGGTTTCACATATATTTGTCTTTAATTAAACGAAACAAAACAAAACAACAAAAAAGTAAAATGAAAAGCGTGTTTTAGAATTTCAATAAAGTGTATCTGGATAGGGTTAAGCCATGGCGGCGCCAGAGCCGCCCATATCCAAATTTTATAATTTTTTGTATAAATATTTTTTAAATTAATAAAAAAATATTTTAGTCCACTCATGAAAAAATAATTTTTAATAATATAATGTTATTAAAATACATGTGACAGAATATTATGAAAAACTTAATATAAGTTTACATTTTTCACTTAAGATTATAACACAGCTTGACCCATAAAGGGCTTGAATTCTGTTTGGGAGAAAATCAAGCACTCAAGAAATTGACACGTGGTGAGACGCTAAGTGACCTCTGTAGGCATTGTATTTTTACATATCAGCCCAATGATGAGCCTCGAATGGAGGCACTACTTTTTAGTTGCGGAAGTTGCGGAAAGCGGTCGTCGAAAGGGAAGGGTCAAGAATTGACATTTTTTTATTGGATTTGGTTCGCTTGTTCAAGCTTCGGGTTCGCTCGTTCGGTCTCAATTTTAAATTTATCATCGGCCCGGTTCACAAACCACACCTCATTTCCTTCCCTCACCCACATGGATCCACCCTACTTTCACAATAGCCAAAACAAAAACAAAAAAACCAAACCAAAATGCCACCTTTTCCACCCCCATACACTCCCACGTGAACCAATATTCCAAAACCCCACTCATGCAAATTAACAAACACACACCCATGCCGTACCCATAAAACAACCCATGTCGTCCCTCTCCCTCTGACATCTCTCGGCAATCATCAAAGCAAACCATAGGGGTCTGTTTCTTTCTCTCAGCAACGAACACAATAAGCCAAATCCCTAAAGACAGACATACACAGCAAAAGATAAGGGCCACGTGAGCACACCCCACTCATGGCCACCCAAACCACTCACGTCACCCATGCATGCGCCAGCCAGCCCATCACCGAATCTTCTCCATTATCTCCCTCATTCACGCCACCGGCCCCTCCTTTCACTCAACTCCACCACTCGTCATAGCTGCACGACAAACCCTAAAGCTAGCAGCCCACGTGAACCTATTCACTCACAAACAAATAAACACAGAAGCACTCACTCAGCAGCCACAACAACCCTCGATTCCCATTTCTTCTCGGAGCAACCATAACAGCGACCAGCCATCAAAAGGACAGCCTCATCTTCCACCTTCACTGCCTTTATTCACCACAACTTGAAGACACACCATCACTCCCTGATCCCTCATGAAACGCACGTAACCAGCCCCACATGCCCTCTACCTTCACCATGCATACGTAACAAACACCAGCAACTCCCCCCTCATGCTTACGGCAACACTGCCCTCACGCCTAACCCTTCAGCAGCCCCTTCATGCACGTACTCCCTGCGCACTACCTTCATGAAACCCTAATGTCACAACCACGACTTCAAGCCTCAAACTCACATCGAACCCTGCCTTCACGACCATCTTCATCACACCATACGGCCTCCCTCCACAACTCACGTTAACAAACCGCTCATGCAGTCCCTAGCAGTCCACGTAACTGTCATTGCCTCATTCAACACATAAAACCCTCACATTTGCACCCTTGTTTCATGTTATCAGCCCACACAGACTCGTCCCCACAAATCAAAGCCACCTAGCCCACTATCTCCCTTTCACGTAACAGCTCTCATCCAGTAACAACACCCTTACCAAACACCATCACTCTCGGCTCAAAGAAACCTACGAGAAGCTCACATAAAGACACAACCCCTTGGACACTCAGTACTTCACAAACAATAACCCCTTTTACCAGCCACAAAATCGACAGCCCTCAAACCATGCACACGCTAACAAAACAGAACCTTCTTCCCTCTCATTGAAAACCCACTGCAAAGACTCACCTCCAAACTGACCAAACTTGTACCCCATGCAGACGTACCCACTACTCGGCAGCAGCAGCCCCTATAACACTCCAACACAGTCTTTATTCCTCAACGCCACTGCCTCCTTCATCCTGCATGAACAGTTCCCTTCACGCACAAAGCCGTAAGCCCTCTGACCTGCGCCCTTCATCATTCGTCACGCCAACAGTCCTGTTCCCAGCAAACAAACCGCAGCAAATAAAGAACATTAGCACTCGGCAGCCCACCTCTCTCTTCACCTCTGACGCACAGCCACGATAATAAGAATAGCCACTGCCATCATTCAACAAACGCACAGACCTGACCAGCTCTACACCTCACGAACAGCTCATGTGAAACACCCAGAAGCACGCCCGCAGCCTTACAAAAATGCCGTATAATAACCCTTCAAAGGCTCATGCATCACAAACTCTAGCCTTCATCTCCATTACACTCACGCTGAAACCAACCCTCACTCACTGCCTTAAACCAGTGCATACATGTACGTGAAACCCTTGATCATTCGCACTCCAATGCACACACTCACTGCCCTGAAATCGAACCCTAAACACTGCCAAAACTCGACCCTATAACCCTCCATGCATGCGTGAAACCGAGCCCAAAACAGCAGCCGTTGGCCCAAAAATAATCCCCGAGAGAGAGCCTGAAAATTTGAGTTAAAATAGCGAGAAGGAAAAATAGAGAAAACGGACAAAACAGCGGAAACAGTGGACCAGTGAAAACAGAGAAAATAGTGAACCTGTGAAAACAGTGGAAATAGCGAACCTGTGAAAACAGCAGAAACAGCGGACCAGTGAAAACAGCAAAACGATATCCCTTCCGGCACCGTGGAACGCACTCCCGGAAAGCGACTAAAAAAGGTAAGACCTGAGGGCACCCTTTTATCTTATTTCCGTTATTTATTTTCTAAGCATGATGTAGTCGTTTAAGTTTATTATTGTATTTGAGCATGATTAGGATGTTTAATATGTTATAGTTTTATGCATGACTAGTTGGTTGTGCTTGAGCATGATTTAATTGTTTAGTATGATATTTATTTTTTATGCATGATTAGGTTGCTAAGCATGATGTTGTTATGCATGGTTAATAAGTTGTTCTTAAGCATGTTGTGTAGACTTGGTTAATATTGCACAAATCCATTCATTACAAACGACATAAGTAAGGGACCATTCCGAACCCAACGGTTTGAGGTCTTCCCTTGCGAGGGGTGAGTGCGGCCTTAAATCTTTGTCCCGGTTCACATCGGGTGGCGACTCCATATTATTTTGTACTTCCCAACTAGGCCGCGAGCCTGGAACAACGTCGTCCAGTTTCTGTGTCCTACAACCTCCCATTAAGACCAGATTTCAGGGTCTCTTATCATCAGAGTCTGGTAACAAAACCTACCACCAGAGTCTGAAGTCAAGACCTCCATCAGAGTCTAAATTCAGGGCTCGCCAGTGGGAAATTCATACCAGGCTAGACTCCCACGAAAGCAAGCACATGTCACATAAGGAATATGCCTGGAATATCAACTCATTGATGACACAAATCTTCTAAACAATGAATCAGATAGCCAATTAATTACTTTCTGTTTCTTTAAGCTGGATAATCGCCCTAAATAGGGAAGTTCTGAGAATTTAGAGAGTGAGTTCTCTCATCGCCCATTGATCCTCTATTATTTGGAACATCTGAAAAACAAAAATAAAATATCTAAACGTACTGAATAAAAAATAAAAAAAGCTCCAAATAAAATTAAGATTGATTACTCTAATACTAACAAAAATAAATAATTTCCCGCAACGGCGTAAAAAATTTATTCGTGATTTTGTATAGCACGCAAGCGCACGTATCGCACAATTAGTATAAAAATATACAACCCATGAGGAATTGTTATTACTGTCTAATAATAAATTTTTATCAACCCTAACCTTATTTAAACTAGTGTTTATGAATATAGACATATTAACCAATGAAAGCAAGTAAAAGGAAAGAAAACAATAAGCACGAGAAAAGAAGAATTTAGGATTACAATTATCTCCACAATATTCCCTTAAATTAATCTTATATAATTATAACTGATCAACTATAATGAATTATAAATCTATAACACAGAGTTATCTACAGTCTTTTCCAATGGTCAAATAGAAACACCCAACTTAGTTCAATTACCTATATTCAAATGATAATTAATCTAAGTCAAACTCATTAAGTTCAAGTTCTAACTATGGCTATACAAGCAAGCCCTACATGTATATTCTTATCATGCATAAAAATCTATTTAACAAAATTAGATCATGCGTTATCGATTCCCAAGGCTAAACTCAAATTCCCTTTTCCCTGTTCCTGGAAGTTTACCACATCTTTCCTATTGGTGATCAAGCAATAAAAAGAATTAAACATAGAGAATGATAAATAATCCACATAGAATATTATAAATTAATGATAAAACGATTCTATTAATAAAAGTTCATATTGGGTTCCGTTATAATCCTATAATAAGATCTAGTTCATGATGAAGAAGATAAACAAATTTATCATGGTATTCAACATAATAAATAACAAAGAATTAATAAAGAAGGGATAAAGAAAATAAATCATGAAGGTTGTCAATCTTCAAATTCTTCAATCTTCTCTTCTTAATCCTTATTTGATCTTATTGTTCTTGGTTGTTCTTGAATGGTTGCTGTGTTTATAGAGTGTTTTGGCCTCCAAAGAGACTTATTTTCCTCCCCAAAAACTTATCTCAAGTAACCATAGACATTCTCCTTTTATAGATATCATCAATACTTATTCAATTTGGGAGTCGTCCGTATCAATGTCGCTCTCTGACCTCCATTGGCGCGACAATTAAAGTCCATTGGCGTGTCAATGCATTACTTGCAGGTTCAAGTTTGCTTTTGACCATTATTGAGTCCGATTAAGGTTTCGACATAAGCCATAAAATTGTAGATAATTGAGTCTTCTTTCCAACCAAACTTGAATCACCTCATTTGGACATCGTATGAAAAATTTATTGCCAAAATACTGAAAGATACGTAAATTATGAAGTCACTGGTGCAAATCAGAAATTTCGGATTTTTCGCTCATTTTTGCACAAATTGTTTTTATATAATGCATAAAAACAGTGAATTGGGTTACCAGGTGAGTTTCGGGCTTACCGTGTGTCCGCTGTCCAAACAGTGAATTGACCACTGTTTGGGCAGCCAACTGCCCAAGTACTATTAGGGCTGACCTGGGCAGCCCCCCATGTGTATTGGTTGGTCGGTTCGAATAAAAACATGTTTTATACCATTTTACGGAAAAACGTTTTCGTAAAAGTTTCGCGATGTTTCTAACCTATTTATGTCGTTATTTGATATCGAATAAATATGTTTAGGTGAAATATGAATGAATTATTCATATTGGATATTGAATAATTTATTTGGTAATTTTAAAAGTTTTTAAAGTTACGATTTCACCCGAACCGCGTTATTCCGCTACGCTTGCACTAAAACCCCAACAGCTAAACGATAAGGTCGGGTCGGTCTTCACATATGCTCAATTGTTGCTCTGATATTTTGGTTCTGCCCTCGGTCCGACCTCTCATCCTTTGCAAGGACTTCAGACCATTTGTTGAGTGCAAACTCCATCTTACCCTTCCTCGAGATTCTGACAAACCCTCCCAATCAGAGCCAACCCTTAAATCATCGGGACTCATGGTAATTTTGATATTTTGAGGCCATTGTTTATAACATAATATTATAATGGGAAATTATCAACCATATACTCAAAGATTGACACGTTACCAAAAATACAAAAATCATGAAATTTCGTTTACGGTTCATAAATTTTATAAATTGTATCAAATGTGTGTTAAATTTGGATATATGATTAAAACATTGT
>SKCR01035617.1:0-50441 GCA_019454045.1 Zanthoxylum bungeanum | reverse complement strand
AAATTGACATTGGATGTTAATTGGGCTTTGAGACCCGTAACGATTAGATTTGGAATCTAAGCCGTAAAGGCACATTCAAAAGTGTAATTATTTAATTTAGAATTAAATATAGAATTATTATTAAATAAAAATTAAATTGGATTTAATATTGTAGTTTAATATAATTCGTGAATTCGTACTTTGAGTACTTATTCATAAAACGAGTCGGACTCGCGCAAAATCAAATCGTTGTTTGAACATTGGATGGTCATTAATTTCAGATTAATTAATTGGATTAGATTGATTGATAACATGCTTTGTGTGAATACATGATGCGATGTATGATTAATGCATATCAGATGGATATTAGATGGGTGAGGGCAATTTTGGAAATTGTTGTAATAAATTTAGAATTTATTAATTGGACCTGCGTGTCCAGCCCACTACCTCTTGACTCTTTGTATTTCTCTTCTCACCTATTCCCCTCAATGTAAATGAGGTTTCTTTAGAAGTGTTATGTAATCGGGTAGAAGTAATACTTGTGCTAGCGGGAGAAAGGAAATAGATAGATTTGTTCTAGGAACAATGTTTTAAATATCCATCCGCATATAATTATTATTTTATTTATACGCGCCTTATTATGTTCTAGAATGCATGTTTAAGGGTGTATGATGATGAGACCTAACAAAGATAATTAATTGGTTGCCAATTACGCGAAAAACCTTCAAAACATATTAAGCATTTTTCCTTCCATTGAGTGATTCTTACTCAAGATCCAAGATTGGCACTGGTTTGTTGGCCAAAGTCAAGACCTTGTCCATCGCGGACGTTTTTGAATCATGAATGCTTTGTTCCATATCGGTGTCTTGTCCAAGTTGTGATTTGTTGGCCAAACTCAAGATCACTTCTTGTCCATCGACATCGATTACGAAGCTTTCCAAAGTCAATGGGTTCCGCTTAACTGGGATCATTAAGTTTGTTGTGCCAAAGCCAAGGCTTAATTGATTCAGAGGAAAAAGGTTAGGGAATATATTGGATATATTGGCATATATAAGATATATGTTTCGGACTTGGATGTCCACCTATTGGATCTAGGAATTGGATGGGATCCAATTGATCTTAGAGATCTACCTAGTTAATTATCATACAATTTGTTGGCCAAAGTCAAGATTGTGTGTTATTTAACGGGATCCTAGCCCACTAGGAAACAAGGTTTCCCGAGTACTCCATAGAGGGTTAGAGGCTCGCCGAAAAATAGTGGGAGGCAAGTATTAAATTTGCAATATTCGTTTAGTTACTTGCCAATACGCGCTCCTTTCATTTTTCGTCAATACGTAATTATTTATTAGTTGGACTAATATTTAATTATTGTTTTAAATTAAACAGTTGGACTATATTCAATCTACTTCAATTAATAGTTGATTTTATAATTGGATTATAGTAATCAATATAATTGAATTTAACCAATCAAATTATAGTTGATTATATAGTTAGACTATAGTAATCATTATAATCAATAATACCTAAAATCGTTGATTCGATTGTTGGACTATTGGAATCAAGATAAATGAAAGATTAGTGTTTAAAACATAATCCTGGGAGAAAATGTCTTTAAACGTCTTTAATTTTCAAATTGGGAATAAAATCTCAAGATAGTCCTAGAGACCGAGAAGTTAATTTATTTGATAGAGTGACGTCTCGAGCCTAAGCGCGGAGTTGAGCAAATAGTAGAACATGATTTTGGAATATTCATGTGATGATAACTTTAGTGCTTAATCTGTTATGCTTGCCACAAAGACTCATTAATTTCTTAAGTCAGAACTAAGGATTTTTGGGTGTGATGTCAAGACGAAAGTATCATTCTAGTCATAGTGGAGATGATGATCACGTAGGATACGGAACTGGTTCTCTTTTATGCTGCAGCTATCGGGATATTATGACTAGTTCATGGTAACTAGTGGAGAGACTAGTTACCAGAGATCCGATATGTGCTTCGTACGGGACAGACACAATTCCAGACCCAGGCCTAGCACGTGACATCCGATGCTGGATCAAAATACGCAATACTTCGTATACTACGCCTGATAAAGATTACATATTCCTTTAAGAATATTTCTGGAGAATTGGGTAGGCACGGTGCTTTGCTAGAAGCCAACCATGTCTTGTAAATCAGTAAAAATGTAGTACTAGGTACGTACTTGTTCGGAAAGTCCGACGATCGGATTTACTACCAACATTTCCGGGGATCTCATGGGTCGCTTCCCGAAGTTTCACCGATGACGTATGACTCGCACTTTATTAATCTGGGATTAATTAGTAGAGAGAGAAAATTTATCTGGGATTAATTACAGAGATATTTTATCTGGGATAAAATATTATTTGAAGAGATAGAGAACAATTAATTTGGAATTAATCGATAAAATAATATATTCGATATATATACGAAATTAGATTTCGACGCGGAATTAAAATTAGATTTGAATTCGGGCAAACAAGTTAATTTAGAATTAATTCGTTAGCGACATGAATAGTAATTTTGCTAGGCAAAATTATTTAATTAAATTTGATTTAATTACGTCGCAACGGAAAATTCGTTAATTCGGAATTAGCGAACCTGAGCCCGGGAGTGTTTGCGGGACCACTCGCATTTCGAATTCAAGTGCAGCCCACAAGTCACATCACGCGTCACATCACTAGTCAACTTTAGTCAATTTGATTAATGGAAGTTGATGGGATTTGATGGTTGAGTGTGAAACACTCAAATGTGATGGCTTCAATGACTAATACCATTTATTTGATTTTTGGTATATCATTTGACTTTGTTTTTGAAACAAAAACACAACCAACACACTTCACCTTCTCTCTTCCTCTCATTCTTCTTTCGGCCAAGGGCCAACTCCCTCTCAATTTCTTGCCAAATGCCCAGAGCAACAAGGAAGAAATTAGGGAATTTTATAGCAAAATTTCCAAGGTGCTACACACATTAGGAGTCTTATGAAGGTGATAGGGAAACAAACCCATAAGCATGGAATCACCATTTGCAAAGCTTGGAGCACAAAAGTGGGGATGACCGAAAATCACAAGGAGCACAAAATTGACATTGCCGAAAGTTCAAGGAGCTTGAAGGAGAAATTTTTGTTGTTCCTCACATCGCAAAAGCCGATCATTGTAAGTATGATTCCACCATACTTCTTTTGAGTATTCACACATGTTTCTATGCTTGAATTGATCTTGGGGACTAACCTAGAAACCCAACAGTAGGTGTATTTGGTCTTAACCTGAGACTTGCACTGCTAATACTTGCGACAATCAATATACTTTGGTTTTGGTCGTCCAGGGCTTTAACCGGTTATGTGTACGCCTCTTCTGGGTATATTGAGAGTCGTAGTGTATTGGGTGTGATGTCGAGATGGAAGTATCACTTCAGTCATATGGAGATAATGGTCACGTAGGATACGGAACTAGTGCTCTTATATGCTGCAGCTATCGGGATAATATGACTAGGTCATGTTTATCCGATTATATAGACTAGTTACCAGAGATCCGATATGTGCTTCTTACGAGGCAGACATAATTCCAGCCCCAGGCCTAGCACGTGACATCAGATACTGGATCGTAATACGCAATACTGTGTATACTACGCCTGATATAGATTACATATTCCTTTAAGTATATTTCTGGAGAATTGGGTAGTCACGGTGCTTTGCTAGAAGCCAACCATTTCTTGTAAATCGATAAAAGGTAGTACTAGGTACGTATGTATTTGGATAGTCCGACGACCAGATTTACTGCCAACATATCCAGTGATCTCATGGGTCGCTTCCCGAAGATTCACCGATGACGTATGACTCTGATATAATAAATCTAGGATTAATTATAAGAGAGAGAAAATTAATCTATGATTAATTACAGAGATATTTTATCTGGGATAAAATACTATTTAAAGAGAGAGAAAGATTAATTTGGAATTAATTGATAAAATAATATATTCGATATATTATATGAAATTAGATTTCGACGCGAAATTAAAATTAGATTTTAATTCGGGCGAACAAATTAATTTAGAATTAATTCATTAGCGACGTGATTAGTAATTTTGCTAGGCATAATTATTTAATTAAATTTGATTTAATTACGTCGCAACGGAAAATTCGTTAATTTGGAATTAGTGAACCCGGGCCCGAGAGTGTTTTCGGGACCACTCACATTTTGAATCGAGTGGGGCCCACAAGTCACATTACATGTCACATCATTAGTCAACTTTATCACTTTAATGTGATGGAAGTTGGTGGTTGGTGATAGTGTGTTAAACACACAAGTGTGATGGATTGAAAGACATATCATTTTTTATTACATTTGGTATATGACTTTTGGTAATTAGATTACAACACACACAACATCATCTTCTTCTCTCCCTCTTCTCTCCACTCACGGAAATGGAGCCATTTTTCCTCTCTTGGACGTGAAGCTAGGCTTCATTTTCTTCATGATTTTGTTGCAAAATCTCAAGAGCTATCACTCCAATGAGTCTCACAAAGGTGATAGGGAACCCATTCATGAGCATGGAATCCATTCACAAAGCTTGGAGCTTGAAGATCATCCATGGAGGGTTGACCGAACACACAAGGAGCACAAATGAGGCTTGGCCGAGAGCTTCAGGGAGCAAGAAACGTTTTGTGTTCATCGCATCCAAAAGCCGATCAAAATGAGTATTTCTGCAACTTTACTTTGTTGTATTCGCACATTTCATTGCTTAATTTGATCTTGAGAAGACTTAGAAAATCCAACAACATCGACGCCTCGGGTATGGGGTTTAGCATGCCGGGTATGGCACTTCGGGAATGGAGATATTACAAACACGACGCCACGGATATGGGTTTAGCATGCCAGGTATGGAGATATTACAAGGCGACGCCTCAGGTATGGGGTTTAGCATGCCGGGTATGGCACTCCGGGTATGGAGATATTACAAGCGACGCCTAGGGTATGGGGTTTAGCATGCCGGGTATGGCACTCCGGGTATGGAGATATTACAGACAACGCGACGCCTCGGGTATAGGGTTTAGCATGACGGGTATGGCACTCCGGGTATGGAGATATTACAACGACGCCTCGGGTATGGGGTTTAGCATGCTGGGTATAGCACTCTGGGTATGGAGATATTACAACGACGCCTCGGGTAGGGGTTTTAGCATGCCGGGTATGGCAATCCGGGTATGGAGATAACAGCGACGCCTCAGGTATGGGGTTTAGCATGCCGGGTATGGCACTCCGAGTATGAAGATATTATTGTGACGCCTCGGGTATGTGGTTTAGCTGTTGGACATTATGACCCATAGCGTCACTATTTGCACAGATCATTGTGTTGTTGTAGCAAATTAACTATGTGACAAAGAAATTGCACTCTCATCATTTGTGATTAGATCACCATAGATATATAAATGAAGAGAGGTCCCTATGATTAGTTCCTGGATTGAGATGATATGAGACAGTATCAGTCCACGAAGGATTAATCATTAAATATCCCTAGCCGTAGTATTATCGAGACTGGACATCGATAATGCGGAATAGGCTAGTATTGCACTTGTGCGCGTTTGTGAGGGCACAACGGCATAGTTCTCATATATATAAGTATTGGATACTTATGCAAGTGCGATAGGAGGTCGTGTTTCACCGATGGTACGGGAAACAGCTTCGCTCTAGATAGACCCCTCGGAATCCCATTGGTATTATGACTATGTGTCTATGGGAGGCCGAAATCAAGGTAGGTGTGTATAGTCTTAACCTGAGACTTACATCGCTAATACTTACGATAATCGATAGACTTTGGTCTTGGTGGTAGGGGACTTTAAACGGGTTCTGAGTACACCACTTCTGGGTTATCAGAGAGTCGTAGTGTATTGGGTGTGATGTCAAGATGGAAGTGTCACTTCAGTCATTTGGAGATGATGTCACGCAGGATACGGTACTAGTGCTCTTGAGTGTTGCGCAACCAATCGGGATATTGTGACCAGGTCATGTATATCCGATTATAGAGACTATGTTACCAGACATCCGATATGTGTTTCGGACGGGGGAGACACTTATCCACCCCCAGCCCTAGCACGTGATTATCCGATACTTGGGCCAATATACACAATACTACGGTATACTACGCTTGATACAGATCTATATATTCCTGTAAGAATATTTCTGGAGAATTGGGTAGGCATGGCGCTTTGCTAGAAGCCAACCTTGTCTTGTAAATCGATATAAACGTAGTACGAGGTACTTACGTGTTCGGACAGTCCGACGATCGTATTTACTGCCAACATATCCGGAGATCTCATGGGTCGCTTCCTGAAGATTCACCGATGACGTATGACTCGCACTTTGTTTAATCTGGGATTAATTAGAAGAGAGAGATAGAATTAATCTGGGATTAATTCGATGAGAGAGAAAATTAATCTGGGATTAATTGCAGAGATATTTTATCTGGGATAAAATATTAATTAAAGAGAGAGAACGATTAATTTGGAATTAATCGATAATTAATATATTCGATATATTAATCGAAATTGGATTTTGACGCGGAATTAAAATTAGATTTTAATTCGGGCGAACGAATTAATTTAGAATTAATTCGTTAGCGACGTGAATAGTGATTTCGCTAGGCGTAATCATTTAATTACGACGCGACGGAAAATTCGTTAATTTAGAATTAGTGAACCCGAGCCCGAGAGTGATTGCAAGCGCATTCGCATTTCGAATTCGAGCGCGGCACGCAAGTCACATCAAGCGTCAAATCGCTAGTCGCATCAATTGTCAAATCACTTGTCACTTTGAGTGATGTGATGTGACATGACATGTTGTACTTTATTAAAGTGACTTGATGTGAAAAAGTGATAGATGATTGAAAAAGCATTTTTGCTTTTTGCTTTTGACCTTTTGACTTTGCTTTTTTGAAAAGTAAAAATGAATTGTTTAAAAGAAATAAAAAGTGGTAAATGGCTTTAATTAATTTTTGGAAAATATAAAAGCTTTTACACTTTCTCTCTCTCAAGTGTGTGATTCACGTTTTAGGCTTTGGAGCCAAAACTCTTCATCTTTCTCTTCTCCCTAACACACGGCTTTGAGCCAAAATTGTTCTTCTCCATTTTGGTCACTGCCGACGCAAAAGAGAAGCAATTGGGAGATGTTTTTGTTGCAAAACAGAAGTGCTAGCACACCTTGAGTTGTATATAGGTGATAGGGAAACGAAATCTTTGAGCATGGAAGCTTGAAGCTGGCTAAGGAGCTTTAGGAGTTCATGCATGGCCCCTGCATGGCCGGGAGCCGAACCAGTCCAAATCGCAGCCCACTGCCTTGGAGAGCCTGGCCGTGACTTGGAGGAGCAAAAATCGCCCCTTGTTCTTCAAACATCAACCCTGAATTCAATGTGAGTTGATTCCGCCACCCACCTTGATTGTGTTCATATGTGATTTTTTATTTTTGCATTGTTTGTGATCTTGTGGACTTGATTAAACTCCAACATTGGTATCAGAGCCATTGATGCATGAAATCCGAAATTAGGGTTCTTGGCAAATTTGGGGCTTTTTGATTTTGGCTTGATTCTGACAAATTGATTGTGTAAGAATGCTTATATATGATCTAATTTGAGATATATGTAATCAATTTGACAAAAAAATCATTGGATTGATTTTCCCCAATTTGCAAATTTTGGTAGAAACTTTAATTTGGGTAAACTCGATTTAGGCATGATTTGGTTGAATTGTTTGATGCATTATGCTTGAATGAGGTTGAATTGAAGTTGTGCATGATCAATTTCAAGAAAATTGGATTAGATCAATTTTCCCCAATTCTTAGGTTGAATTTGAAACTTGAAATTGGGCAAAATGTGTTTAAGCATGTTTTAATTGAATTGGATGTTTAAGTATGCTTAGAACATGTTTAATTGAGATTGTGTGTGATCAATTTCATGAAATTGGATTGGATTCAATTTTCCCCAAATTGGAGGCTTGGCCGAAAATTGGAAGAACCTAATGTCTTGGTAATTTTGTTTTGTTTGATCATTGGATGACTTAAAACAATTGGTTAATGTTGCTTTGATGTTCAATTGGATTGAATTTTGTTTTAGAACATTTTTCCCTTTTAAAGTGGCTTGGCCGATTTTAAAGAACATGAAATTCTTTGTGATTTTGTTGTTTTAATTCATTGGATGAATTGAATTGATTTGGGAAATTAGATTGTGGACTCAATTGGATTGAAACCGAATCGAATTGAAAAATCCCTAATTGCCGAGACTTGATAGCATGTTAATTGGGTTTGATTTTAATTGAATTGTGTTGGACACTATTTGGTTGTTAAAGTGCATGATTAATTAGGCTAATTGATATTTTAGAGAATGTTAATTGGGTAATTGATTGTGTATTACACTTAGGTTAATTAATTGTGAATTTGGAATTTTATAAGTTAATTAATTTGGGCTTGATTTTGGAAATTGGGCTTGTTAGGTTTAATTGGGCTTTTGGGCTTTGTTGTAACAAAGTTGGGTTTAGGCAAAATTGGTTGGATCCAATTAGGCCCAAAACCGAATCCAAAAGGTCCAATTATGACTTAATGGACCTTGATTATTTAATTGGGCCTAATGGGCCAAAATTAATTTAAAGGCTTATGGGGTAACTCCCGGATTGGATTTTGGTTGTTCGGTTTGACCCGAGTTGACCAAAAGTCCACGCCATATAGAAATTAATTAAAAGCCCATTGGACTTTAATTAAATAAAACATTAGATGTTAAATCGGGCTTTGAGACCCGTTGCGATTAAATTTGGAATTTAAGTCGTAAAGGTTCGTTAATAAAAGTGTAATATTTAATTTGGAATAAATAATGAATTAGAATTAAATACGTATTAAATTGGATTTAATTATGTTATTTATTTAATTCGTAGAAATTGTACTTTGAGTACGTGTTTGCAATACGAGTTTGACTCGAACAAAAATCAAATCTTTGTTTGAACATTGGATGATCACTAATAATCAAGATTAATTAATTTGATTGATTGATTGATAACATGCTTGTATGAATACATGGTTGTGATGTTTGAATAATGTATATCGGATGGATATTAGTCGGGTTGGGCGATTTTGGAATTGTAATAAATTTGATTTATTAAATTGGACCTGCGTGTCCAGCCTTATCTCTTATTTCTTTGTATTCTCTTCTCACCTATTCCCCTCCATGTAAAAGAGGTTTCTTTAGAAGTGTAGTGTAACGGGTAGAAATAATACAAGTGCTAGCGGGAGAGAGATAGTGAGAGATTTGATCTAGGATCAATGTAAAATATCCATCCGCATATCATTATTATTTTATTCCATACTCGCTTTATTATGTGTTTAGAATGCATGCTTAAGGGTGTATGATGATGAGACCTTAACAAAGATAATTAAATTGGTAGCCAATTTGCACGCGAAAAACCCTCGTTTTATATTAAGCAAATATCCTTCCATTGAATGATTCTTGTTCAAGATCCGAAGTTGGCATTGGTTTTTATTGACCAAAGTCAAGACCTTTGTCAATCAAGGATGTACTTGAATCATGAGAGTTTTGTTGCATATCGGTGTCTTGTCCAAATCGTGATTTTTATTGACCAAAGTCAGATCACTTTTTGTCCAATGACATTGATTACGAAACTTTCCTCGTCAATGGGTCCTGCTTAACTGGAATCATTAGGTTTGTGTTTGGCCAAAGCCAAGGCCTAATTGATTCAGAGGATAAGGTTAGGAAAATGTAATGGATACATTGACATTATACATATGTTTCGGACTTGGATGTCCACCTAACCGGATCTAGGAATTGGATGAGATCCAATTGATCTGAGAGATCTACCTAGTTAAATAGCATACAGCTTTTTATTGGCCAAAGTCAGGGTTGTGTGTTATTTAACGGGATCCTAGCCCACTAGGAAACACGGTTTCCCGAGTACTCCACAGAGGGTTAGAGGCTCGACGAAAAATAGTGGGAGGCAAGTATTGAATTTGCAACATTCGTTCGAATACTCGCTAAACACGCTCATTTTATTTTATTCGTCATATTATCAAAGTATTAGTTGGACTAATATTTTTGTTGTTTTAATAAACAGTTGGACTGTATTATACTTGATTATATATAATTGGATTATATTAATCAATATATTTGAATTAATTAATTTCAGTTTACAATTGATTTTATAATTGGATTATAGTAATCAATGTAATTGAGGTTAATTAATTTGGATTATATTTGATTATATAGTTGGACTATTATAATCATTATAATATATATAGTACCACTAATCGTTGATTAAATAGTTGGACTATTGTAATCAAGATAAGAAATTGAAAAATTTGATATTTAAAATATAATCTGGGATTAAAATATTTTAATGATTTAATTTTCAAATTGGGAATAAATAATAGGTTACTTTATTTGATAAAATACTTATTATACGTTACGCGCCAAAATTAAGCAAATAGTAGAGCATAAAATCTTTGGAAGATTTATGTGATGATGACTTTAATGCTTAATTAATATACTTATAATAAATCTATCTTTAGATTTAAAAGTATTAAAATTGCAATTAATAATTCTTGGAGAATTAATTGACTATTCTAGTGGAGAAAAGTCAAAGTTTGCAATTGGGCATGTAGCACAGGTGCACATCGTTTCGATATTTCGAAACCCAAGGCTTGGCCAAAGGTTGTGAAATATTGAAAAAGGATACTTGACATATCCCAAAATGACTACCATTTGGATATGGAAAACACGAAGGAATTAAAGAAAGGGCGAGGCTCTAACTTTAATATGTTTGTCTTAGTTATGTTCACAGCTAGTATTGAAATTAGATTTTAAATACTTAGTGTGGTACATAAAATATATGTATTGATATTCAGAATCTGCTTTGAGCAGGATACTGACTTCAAGCTGAGATTCCTCTGCGAATCGGAAACGGGACGAAAGTCGCTGTTTCGACCGTAGATACCTAAGTTTAGGAACTAACCTGGGGTGTGTACTTAAATTAGGAACTGTTATAATGTAACTAGTTTGACTAGAAACATTATCTCTTTATCAGTGTTTAACCCACTGCGGGTGAACCTTTATATTCCAAAACACTAAAGTGTTTTTATTTATAAACTGATACATAGAGATAAATACATTAGATGTAAATAACAGAATTTATATTTTGAATATAATTAAAAATCTCAAACATATAAATTGACAAATAAATAGCTCAAATTGATTTGATCAATAGAGACTTATTTATGGTATTGTTGTCTAGGACAAATTAAACGAGACATGTCAGTTAGACGGTGTGTCCGAACAAAAACCGAATTTTGTTGGACATGATAAGGTTTATCACGAGTCGCTCTGAGCTATCATTTCCTTCAAACAGGATATGTATTAAAGTGCAAAACTTATTTAGAATAAGGTTCCATATTAATCTGTTTGACAGATATCATATAGGATGTGAACAGGAAAGAAACGAGGTTTCTCATTCCTGATAATTTGGGTATGCCAGCATAAAGTTTGGATGATACCAAACTAAGAACCCAAATTGGATTAGTGCCAATATAGGTTATCCTAAGGGAAACCATAAGTATAGTACTTATAAATCCCACATGAGAACAATGTGATTGTTGCTCACCATGCGGTTTTCCTGAGAGGAATACCGATATGCAGTGGTCAGTGGGAGGATAGTGATACTCGATGAAAATCGGAGTAATACTATTCAAGGCACGAAGTCCATAATGGAACACAAATAGTTCATCTATGATGAAACTATACCATTAATCTTCAAAAACACAAGAAACCGCGTAGATCAGAGAGAGTCAGAAAACAACATGGGGTATGGGTTTCTGATCTCACCTCATAAAGATCTTAATCTTTTAAGGTACACCAACTGATTACGTATGAGGTAGTGATACAAGGTATCGACTCCCTATTATGGCAAAGTGCCATGAATCGAAAATGGATTCCATGTTTAACAACTATTTTAGATACTAATTGTTGTACCACGAGGCATTGTGCCTATGGTACATTAAACGTCTTCAAGGAAGACATACATGGAAGGCAACATACCAACGTACAAAGCAGGGCTTTTGACGGAAAGGTATCGTTATCAACATTATGTTAATAACGGTTCAACCTTTTACCTGTTGCCATGGTAAATCCATTTTGAAGATGCTTGTTGATAACTGTATATTTCATTTGTGAAATATGTCAGTTATAAATCAAAATCGCTTTCCTGAAAAGGAAACCTTTTGGAGAATGTTTACAACATTTTGACGATTTTGTATAACCGACAAACAAGGTTTGCGGATTATTCAATCCATGTTTGGATTGAAGCAAGCATAGGGTTCTTGGAACTGACGTTTTGAAATAATCATAATAGTTTATGATTTGAGTCAAAACGAAATAATTCTTGTGTATATAAGGAGGCTAGTGGGAGAGGGCACTGACAATGAAATTCCCATAAAACAATTGTCGAAAGCTTGGCTTTCATAGAAATTCTCCGTAGAATTCTGGGGAGTAACAACCTTTATTCAAGGAATAAAGATCTACTGGGCTAGATTTGGAGTTGGTAACACTCTCTGAGAAATTGTACATTTAAAATGTACTTATATTGGTGTCTCATACGCTTCGAGCATATGGAGTCACAATCGGGTCAATCCAAGTGATAGTCACTGGATTGAAGATTAAGAACATCTGTTAGTATCTGAAAGAACTAAAGATGTTGTCTTAAACTATGGAGATGGAGAACTTGAAGTGACTGGGATCACTGCTGCAAGTTTCCAAACCGGTAAATACTGCGGTACTATAAAGTTTGAACACTGGGACAGTGAGCTGGAAATCTTCCGAGCAAGATAACTGTTGCCGAATTAACAACAAATGCGGATTATTGCTGCTGAGCTGCAGCAGCAAATAAAGCCATTTGGATCGATAATAAATCTAATTAGATTAGATATAGTTCTGTTAGCAGCTGAGCTAGGCGTCAGCACAGGCTAAAGAATTAAAGGTCTCATCGACGATCCAGATATATACTTCTATATCATCTGATTCGTTCGGATCATACATCGTGGCGATGTGATGATCGTGTAAATCGCGTCAGACGATAATTAAACAAATCCGCTGACGAAAACCTTTCCTCAGCAATTTGAGCGAACCGTACATAGTTCAGGTGTAGGACACTTGAGTGACTCGCTACGTGCCAAGTGGAGATTGTTGGACATTATGACCCATAGCGTCACTATTTGCACAGATCATTGTGTTGTTGTAGCAAATTAACTATGTGACAAAGAAATTGCACTCTCATCATTTGTGATTAGATCACCATAGATATATAAATGAAGAGAGGTCCCTATGATTAGTTCCTGGATTGAGATGATATGAACAGTATCAGTCCACGAAGGATTAATCATTAAATATCCCTAGCCGTAGTATTATCGAGACTGGACATCGATAATGCGGAATAGGCTAGTATTGCACTTGTGCGCGTTTGTGAGGGCACAACGGCATAGTTCTCATATATATAAGTATTGGATACTTATGCAAGTGCGATAGGAGGTCGTGTTTCACCATGGTACGGGAAACAGCTTCGCTCTGGATAGACCCCTCGGAATCCCATTGGTATTATGACTATGTGTCTATGGGAGGCCGAAATCAAGGTAGGTGTGTATAGTCTTAACCTGAGACTTACATCGCTAATACTTACGATAATCGATAGACTTTGGTCTTGGTGGTAGGGGACTTTAAACGGGTTCTGAGTACACCACTTCTGGGTTTATCAGAGAGTCGTAGTGTATTGGGTGTGATGTCAAGATGGAAGTGTCACTTCAGTCATTTGGAGATGATGTCACGCAGGATACGGTACTAGTGCTCTTGAGTGTTGCGCAACCAATCGGGATATTGTGACCAGGTCATGTATATCCGATTATAGAGACTATGTTACCAGACATCCGATATGTGTTTCGGACGGGGGAGACACTTATCCACCCCCAAGCCCTAGCACGTGATTATCCGATACTGGGCCAATATACACAATACTACGGTATACTACGCTTGATACAGATCTATATATTCCTGTAAGAATATTTCTGGAGAATTGGGTAGGCATGGCGCTTTGCTAGAAGCCAACCTTGTCTTGTAAATCGATATAAACGTAGTAAGAGGTACTTACGTGTTCGGACAGTCCGACGATCGTATTTACTGCCAACATATCCGGAGATCTCATGGGTCGCTTCCTGAAGATTCACCGATGACGTATGACTCGCACTTTGTTTAATCTGGGATTAATTAGAAGAGAGAGATAGAATTAATCTGGGATTAATTCGATGAGAGAGAAAATTAATCTGGGATTAATTGCAGAGATATTTTATCTGGGATAAAATATATAATTAAAGAGAGAGAACGATTAATTTGGAATTAATCGATAAATTAATATATTCGATATATTAATCGAAATTGGATTTTGACGCGGAATTAAAATTAGATTTTAATTCGGGCGAACGAATTAATTTAGAATTAATTCGTTAGCGACGTGAATAGTGATTCGCTAGGCGTAATCATTTAATTACGACGCGACGGAAAATTCGTTAATTTAGAATTAGCGAACCCGAGCCCGAGAGTGATTGCAAGCGCATTCGCATTTCGAATTCGAGCGCGGCACGCAAGTCACATCAAGCGTCAAATCGCTAGTCGCATCAATTTCAAATCACTTGTCACTTTGAGTGATGTGATGTGACATGACATGTTGTCACTTTATTAAAGTGACTTGATGTGAAAAAGTGATAGATGATTGAAAAAGCATTTTTGCTTTTTGCTTTTGACCTTTTGACTTTGCTTTTTTGAAAAGTAAAAATGAATTGTTTAAAAGAAATAAAAAGTGGTAAATGCTTTAATTAATTTTTGGAAATATAAAAGCTTTTACACTTTCTCTCTCTCAAGTGTGTGATTCACGTTTTAGGCTTTGGAGCCAAAACTCTTCATCTTTCTCTTCTCCCTAACACACGGCTTTGAGCCAAAATTGTTCTTCTCCATTTTGGTCACTGCCGACGCAAAAGAGAAGCAATTGGGAGATGTTTTTGTTGCAAAACAGAAGTGCTAGCACACCTTGAGTTGTATATAGGTGATAGGGAAACGAAATCTTTGAGCATGGAAGCTTGAAGCTTGGAGCTTTAATGGAGTTCATGCATGGCCGAACATGGAGGAAGCCGAACCAGTCCAAATCGCACAGCCCACTGCCTTGGAGAGCCATTGCCGTGACTTGGAGGGAGCAAAAATCGCACCTTGTTCAAACATCAAACATCAAAACCGAAATCAATGTGAGTTGATTCCGCCACCATCCTTTGATGTGTTCATATGTGATTTTTATGCATTGTTTGTGATCTTGTGGACTTGATTAAACTCCAACATTAGCATGCCGGGTATGGCACTCCGGGTATGGAGACACTACTATGGCACTCTCCGGGTATGGGACACTACTGCGACACTCTGGGTATGGAGACGCAATCGCGACGCCTTGGGTATGGGGTTTAGCATGCCGGGTATGGTACTCCGGGTATGGAGACACTACTATGACACTCTGGGTATGGAGACGCAACCGCGACACCTCTGGTATGGGGTTTAGAACGCCGGGTATGGCACAACCAAATCAACTTAATCCAAAGCAACATGCAAGTCAAGTGGCAGCTAGCGAGCCAGGTAAGTAATAATGCATTGCATGAACTTTGATATGATTGTCATTGTCACACACTGCACAAGTCCCATCAAAGTGGGGGCGATTGTAGGCACTGCATTTTTTATATAAGTCACGATGATGAGTCTCACACGGAGACACTACCTCTTAAATTATGGAAGTCGCGGGAAACAGACGTCGGAATAGAAGAGTCGGAAATTGACACCTTGTTAGATTTTAATTCGCTTGTTTAGATTCGGGTTTGCTTGTTAGACCTCTGTTTTAAAACACATCATTGACCCAACCCCAGCAAGACACACACCAAGCCCACACACCACCAAACCATACCCAATCCCACCAAAATAAGCCAAGCCCATGCCCAAATCACTAAAGTACACAACGCCCATCACCTTCCAAAATACCAAATCACACATTAAACACATGATAAAATCAAGACAAATCACATTCCCATATTAAAAGATACAAATCAAATCTCATCAAACACTTTCCTAATTCAATTAAATCATATCCCTAATCAAAAGAGAAGAAATCAAATCAAATTAAAATACATCCCTAATTAAAAACATTTTTCCTTAAAGATTACTAATTAAAAGATATCCCCATAAATACACAAATCATTTCCCTATTCGCACAAGGATTACGCTAACCTTTGCCTATAAAAAGAAGCTTTAACCCAACCTTGAAACCCTTACTCATTCTCAAAAAAAAACCCTAAACAAAAAATACTCACGGCAGCCTTCCTCTCTCACATTCGGCTCTCTCCTTGACTGCATCTCTCTCTCTCTCTCTCGGCCACAAAAAGCCTCCCACACACAACTCACCCCCTTCAACCAGCCGAAACCCTAAACTACTCACAGCCCTCACGTAGCCAACAACTCATTCATCTTCACAAAATAATCACAAACCCACCAAGCAACCCTCATTCACGCCAAATAAACACCCCTCACCAGCCCTCTCATTCTCCATGCAACCGACAACAAACAAAGAAAAATCATAAACAACAGCAACCCCATACACCGACTGTAATCAAACCATCCAGTGATCACTCAATAACCCTAATAGCTACCGACAGATCAACCATACCTCACGCCAGCCGTAGCACTAAAACCAAATCAGCGTGGACATGAACACAAGGCACCAGCCAACAGTGCATGCTCGACACTATGACACATAGGCATGGACGTGAAGAACAAAGAAACCTCCATCGATTAAACAAAATAGTAACATCGTGGCATGAACAGCGCATGCAAACTAAAATAGAATGAACATAGAGCTAGAAACCATTCTGGATGTGAGCAAACTATCTCTATAACCGATCCCAAAATAGTCCCCAAAGAACAACAAAACAGTCCCATAAATAACCCCAAAACAGTCCCAAAAACTACACCTCCAAACAGTCCAAAAACATCGGTGAAACAGAGTAAAACAGTAGCCCAAAACAGTGAAACAGCGAAGGAAAATGTTGAACTAATGAACCAGAGTAGTTGCAGATTATTAACCCTTCCGACAACCACATAGCGCACTTCCAAGAGACGACTTAAGATGTTAGACCTGAGGGCACCCTTCTTATTTATCCTCATTTATTTTTTTTTTTTATTTTCCTACTTTATTTCGCATTAGTATTGTGGATTGGTGTATGATTTTGGGATGAATGGAATACGTGTTCTCTCTTGTGGTATATCGAATGGAAACCCAGACGTAAATTCCGTAGCCGAATCCGAATGGACGGTAATGCGGTTTGTACTTGGGAAACAACTCCTCGTACCACTTGAGAGACACACATATTTCATTTCATCCAACCTTGTGTTTGAGCATGATTTAGTCATTAGTATTTATTTATTTTTAAGCATGATTTAGTCGTTAGTATGTTATTTCTTTATGCATGATTTATTTATTTGCTTTCGCATTAGGAATTTAATTTGTGTTTATGTCTAGGTTGTTATTTATTCGTGTATGATAATTCAATATGCTCATGAGATTATTGTGTGTTATCGTGTGTTTTCCGTTATGATGATTTACTTTTAAAGTATGCAAACTTAGATATAGGTTTTATTTTCATGCATGTGAACGTAGAAATAGAATACTCTTGGGAAAATATGTGCGTAGACTTGGTTAAATTATTGCACAAATCCTTTCATTACAATTGGCATAAGTAAGAGACCATTCCAAACCCAACGGTTTGAGGTCTTCCCTTGCAAGGGGTGAGTGCGGCCATAAATCTTTATCCCAGTTCACACTAGGTGGCGACTCATTTATTCTCTGGTTTATTCCCCCGTGGGCTACTCCGTACTCCCGACTAGGCCGCGACCCTAGAACAGCGTCGCCGATTATGCGAAAGCCTGGAACACTAATTATGCGAAAGCCTCTATCGATGGTCAGACGCAAATACCCAGTATAACCCAATTGAACCATATGTCTTTGTCAACCAAATTACCTGGATTCATTAAGTTTAAGTTCCAATTATGGCTACCCCCGCCCGACAGGTATATGTCTATCCTGTAAGGAAATCTATTAAATAGTTATCTCTCCTCAAGGAAGATCGTGGGCTATTAAGTCTAAGGCTGAAATCTAAAATTTCTTTGTCAAGTTTATTTTAGATTTACCATATCAATCTTATTAGTGGCCAATTAACAAGACGCTTTAAGCTTAAGACTTAATAAGTAAACCTTTAAACTACCCAAACTGTAAAATAACCCCTTATAAACCGGTGATATTAGAAGTCATCACAACCCCAGATAACTAACTTAGTTACGACACATAACTAGGGCTAGTAAAAACTTAAAAGTAAAAGACATAAAATAAAATGCTGAAAAGTAAATGCGGTAAAATAAATACTAAAAAGTAAAATTACAATAAAATAAAATGCTAAGGTAAAATTATCTACTTTTACTACTACTAATTTAGATATCTCCCTTAATATAATATATTAACTTGTGATGATATTACCAACCAGCCATATAGGCGGTAACATGATTAAGTCAAATTAAGTCCGACCAGCCATATAGGCGATATCAAAATTTGTCCATAAAAGTGGTAAGAAAGTTTAATTACCAACCGACCAATCTGGCGGTATCCTTGCTTAGTCAGATTAAAACCAGTTTATAAATGATTACCAACCGGCCAATATAGCCGTATCCTCATTAAGTCAAATTTTAAATAGTGAATATATTATAATTAAGGGAGATTAATCTAAATAGCAATAGTAAAAGAATTACCTTTCACCCTAGCAGGGGGAAGTTACCTCCTCATGGTTGAATAGTAAAAATTGTAAAAGTAAAGAAGTAAATTACTATTACTATTACAAAACGTAATTAAAATTAATTACAAAATTGAAATTAAAATAAACTAGATAGAAAACTCTCTATTTACATCAGAGAATTCAGAGAGGAAGTACATCTGAAACTGAAATTTCGAGCTCTATTTATAGGCATCAATAAGCCCCACGCGTTGAGACGCGCACGTTTCTTCTTACGTTGCGACGCACTGATGTGCCAATGCGTGATTTGTCCACTTTAGAATCTTATTTGCCACGTGGCAATTCAGATAAATGAGTCAATAATTGAGCTGACATTGCACTGATGTGGCGATGATGTGGCACTAACGTGGTGAAAGTGATTGTAGGCACCGTAGGATTGCGACATGTGGCACGCTGTGATTTGCTGATGTTGTCATGGTGGTGTCATGGCACGTTGACTCAGTCAACTGGTGATGTGGATGATGACGTGGATAACACGTGGCGACATGTGGCGATAGCGATTGTCGGCACCGTAGTATGCTGACACGTGTCACAACGCACGTTAGCAGATCGGCTGTGATGGTGACACGTGGCACGACGCACGTTAGCAAAGTCAAACTTCTCAGATTCTGACACGTGGACCCGACGCACGTTAGCAGTCTGCGCGTCGCGACACGCCAATTTACAAAAAACCCTTTTGTGTTCTTTTTCAGTATTTTGGCCCCAAATCACCTCCAAAATGTCTTGAAACTTTATTGATCTACAAAATAACACAAAACACATCAAAATTTTCACAAAACTCAAGAAACTATACAAAATATTAAGTTAAATGAGTGGGAAATAGTGATATAATTACCACTCATCAGCGATGTCCTATATCAAAGACGACAAAACTCTTGGTCACATCTTTCTTTAATGTTCCGTTATTTATTTATCCCACATTTATTTCAAATTATTAGCTTTTTATCATTTCACATGTTTGTCTCTTCGTTTATGTGTGTTATATGCATATTATACTTCACGTCTATTTTCATGATTGCATTGTGTTAACGCTTGAGTGTTGCCTCTCGTGTATATCGGATGGAAACCTAGACATAAATTCCATAGCCGAATCCGAATGGATGGTAGTGCGGTATGTATTTAGGATACAACTCCACGTACCACTTGGGGAAACATTCCCGCATGTGTTTATTACATTATGGATGCCACTTTCGTCATCCGGTTTCTAACGCGTTCCCGAACGCTACTCGAATGTCTCACCCCCGTTCGAACGCATTTTCGAACGCTTCACGAACGCGAGCATTCTAGACAAGTTTCTTTATCATGTCTTGGCATTTTTGTGTTTATTGTTCCGCTATTTTTTTTTCTATGTGTTGTTTCTTTATTTATGCATTGTTAATCTAGTGCGCATGGGCTAATCAAGTTGGATCAAAGGTCCTCCATTTGAGGGAAAAGCCAAAAGGCTACCTTTACCACATGTTTTGTTGCGCCGGACGAAGTACACTCGATTGAATGTGAAATATGTTCAATCGGGCGTACGAGGTCCCATATGGATGTTGGCCTTGATCGCATCTCTTTTACTATTTCGTTGTTTACCTTCCGCATGTTATTTATTTATGTATTGTTAATATAATGTGCAAGGGCCAACTAGGTTGGATTAAAGGTCATCTATTCGAGGGAAATGCCTAAAGGCTACCTTTACCACGATGTTTTGCCAAGTTGGGCGAAGTACACTCGATTGAATGTGAAATGTGTTCAATTGGGCATACGAGGTCCCATATTATTTATTTGTTTATTCATGCATTGATAATTTAGTGCGCATAGGCTAATCATATTGGATTAAAGGTCCTCTATTTGATGGAAGTGCCCAAAGGCTACCTTTACCATAATTTTGCCGCGCCCTTCTTCTGTTGATATTGTCATTTACCCTTTTTTTGGTTTTTATGTTTTCATTCTTCACTTTACGTTCATGTTGCGTTAGTGCTTGAATGTTGCCTTTTGCGGTATATCGGATGGAAACCCAGACATAAATTTCATAGCCGAATCCGAATGGATGGTAGTGCGGTCTGTACTTGGGATACAACTCCACGTACCCCTTGAGAAGCACTCACACATGTGTTTGTGTCATTTTAGATACCACTTTGGTAATCTCGTTTGAACGCGTTTTCGAAAGCTACACGAACGTATACATTCTGCCCATGTCTGTTCGAACGTGTTTCAGAATGATACTCGAACGCGCATGTATTCTGTTTTATCATGCATCAGGTCTTATCCCGTTTGAACGCGTTTCCGAACGCTATTTGAACACGAAAATTTTGTCTCATTTTCATTCGAACGCATTTACGAACTCTACTCGAACGCTTATGCATTCTATTTTACCATGCATCAGACTTTATCCCATTCGAACACGTTTCCGAACGATGGATGAATGCACATACAGTGAACAGACCTCCTTTCATCATATTTCATGCATGTTTACTTCTTTGGTCATCCCGTTTGCATTACATATCTAATTATCCGTTTTTATTATTAATGCTTTTATAGTTGTTACTAGTTACGTTATTACGCTTCATTGTTTAATATGTCTATGGAATTATGTATTTGTCTTCCTTTTTATTTTTACGTTTATGGGTGTGTGATGTGTGTTGATTACATTATCTTGCATGTTTAGCATAAGACTTCGTTATACTATTGCATAAATCTTTTCATGACAATTGGCATAAGTAAGGGACCATTCCGAACCCAACGATTTGAGGTCTTCAATTGCGAGGCGTGAGTGCGGCCTTAAATCATTTCCCAGTTCACACTGGGTGGCGACTCCATTTATTTCTCCGGTTTAGTCCCCCGCGGGCTACTCAGTACTCTCGAACGGGTCGCGAGCCCCGGACCACGTCGCCGTGTCCACAAAGACGTTTCCCAGACCATAACTCATATGGTGTTTGACTAACAGTCTTGGAAGGAACTTGGTTTAGTAGCAGTGTTGTAGTTCTAAAGCAAGACCCCAAAATGAAAGAGGTAGATCCGTGCCTGGCATCATTGATCAGACCATATCTAATAATGTCTGATTTCTCCTTTCGGAGACCCCATTATGCTGTGGAGTTCCTGGAGGAGTCCACTGGGAAACAATTCCATTTTCTCTCAAGTATTCTTGAAATTCGTTGCTTAAGTATTCACCACCTCGGTCAGACCTTAGTGACTTAATACTTTTATTAATCTGGTTATCTACTTCAGCCTTGAAGTCTTTGAATTGTTCAAAGGCTTAAGATTTGTACCGCATAAGGTATACATACCCATATCACGAATGATCATCGATAAATGTAATGATGTGGAGAATCCACCTCTAGCGGTGACTGAAATTGGTCCGTATACATTAGAGTGTATGAGTTCTAATGTCTCCGTTGCACGCTGTCATTTACATTTGAAGGGTAATTTGGTCATTTTACCAAGTAAAACATGACTCACAAGTTCCATAAGGTTTATATTTGAAGGGTTTGAAATACCCATCCTTATGTAGCTTAGTTAATCTTGTTTCATTGATATGACCTAAGCGACTGTGCCATATAAGTGATTCATTGATATTATTCGAGTTAACGTTGTATATATTAGAGGTTGAACATTCTTTGTTAGTTTGTAAGACATAGAAACCATTATTCTAAATACCATCTCCATATTTTATTTCATTGAAATAAATAGACCATTCATTACAACTTATTAGGCATTAAAGCCTTTATTACATAAAGAAGAAATTTAAATGATGTTATTTAAAGAGAATGTACATAAACAAAATCTTCTAAGTCTAAAACTAAACCATTCGGCAAAACTAATGAATAAGTTCTCCTACTGTTTCTCAGGCCCTGCACATTGTTACACAAGTGAGTCCCACAACCGGTGTCAAGCACCCAAGTAGAAGGTTCAGAGTTTTGAGAATATAGTTCAATCATATACAACATACCTGAATCTTTGCGCTTCTTGGCCTCTTAGGCTTCCCTAGCTTCCTTGGCTTTCAAATATCTGCATTTTTCTTCCAATGACCCTTCTTTCCACAAAAGAAACATTTCCCATTTCCCTTTTTCTTCTCCACCTTACCATTGGGCTTTAGGTGATCTGGAGCCTTGGCCTTGCCCTTATTTTTCTTTGGGCCTCGTTGCTTCAGGTTCGTACCCGTAAGCATGACAGAGGTTTTAAGCTCTGGTTTCAAGTTCTTCTCTGCTTGCTTTATCAGATTATGCAATTTTGCTAAAGTAGCTTCTTTATCAGACAGATGAAACTGCATAATAAAGTTAGAGAATTCTTTTGGTAAGGACTCAAGAATTAGATCGTGACCTCTCTCATGATCCATGATGAACCCGAGGTTGTCCAATTTTTCAATATGGACAATTATCTTAAGCACATGTCCACTAACAGATCCTTCATTATACCTTGTTTGGAATAAGGCACATGACACTTGGAATCTCACCGTATGAACGGAAGTTGCATACAACTCCTTCAAGTGAAAGATGATGGTTTGAGCATCCATATCTTCGGGAGCTTTCTGAAGTTCGTCCGACATAGAGCCAAGCATTATGCAAACTGCTTGCTCATCATCATCAACGTGTTTCTTCCAAGCATCAAATGTATCTTGGTCAGTATCTTCTGCGGGTTCAAGGGAAATGGTCTTTCAAGAACATAGAAAATATTTTCTTGTCGTAAGACAATTTTAAGGTTTCTAAACCAGTCATTGTAGTTGTCCTCTTTGAGCTTATGCTCGTCAAGGATGGAACGAAGTGATACTCTGTTTGCCATTTGAATGTTTATGAAATATTATAAGCAAATCGCATCAACCCCAATATGATGGATTTCTTGTGGGCAAGGATCCCATTATCATCATTTCATAACTCCGACTAGGGCCGGTCATTATAAAATACGATAATTAGGTAGGTTCCCAACCAATTCATGATATAAATCACAATTTCTTGATCATTGGGTTGGGCAATCAAACATTCCAGCTTATTCTAGTCCTTGTGGACACCCAATCTGTGCCACTAAGTTATAAGACCACACATAAGGGTCGCTGGGTCTTATGTCTCAGAAAAGTCACACCATTGTTAATAGTACGATTTATGGACAAATTGGTATTGGTCAGTCTGGTAAATCCTAGTCCTGCCAATACGGTTTAAGCCCATTGGGTCTATACTTTACAATGGGAGGCAAATTTTAGACTTAAATTATTATTGAGGATTTAGCAAGTTTAAGTTAATAACTGTCAAATGGATTCCTCCATTGAAAATTCCCCAGAGGGAGGGTGGAGCGAACTCTCTTAAATACCCTTACCTCTTAGGCTCTTATTGCCTTGGTGACGGGAATAAACAATAGATCCTCCAAATTAGTCCAACACTTTAAATATGCTTTAAGGTAAGCTTTGAGTAAATGATTATCTAGATGTCTTCACAACTTTTCCTTTTGGCTATAAAAAGGTAGTGAGTGAAGGAAGACACCAAATCATTTTCTAACTCTTGTAAAACCTTTGGTTAAATTAACTTTAGTTTGGAAAGTTTTATTAACCCCTTGGTCCCACCCCACTTGTATCTTTTATAATGTTTTTATTATAAACGAGTGATTTATATTTATTAGCCTTAAAGGTAATAAATCTCTAAGTTCATCACAGAATAATTACTTAGTTAAGGGATAAGCAATACACTCTCTATTTCTTAGAAAGTCTCTAGATGCTTGCACCCTAAAATAATCATGCCAATTCTAATCATACATAGAATCATCAAGCATATGAGTTTTAATATGTTGGAATTATTTTAGGCATTAAATAACTTTGATTAATATTTAATTATGATATTGTATTTTGTTTTATTCAAATAAATTTACTATTCACGTTTTTCTGCAGACGCGTGAACTTTAAATGTAATTTCACAATTCAAATCTTAACCAAATCATGCAAAACTTGTACCTAAAATTACCTTAAGGGTGTTAGCTTTCCAACTAGCTTTTAAAAGGGTGTTAGCTTTCCAACTAGCTTTTAAACACCAATTTCGAGTTCAAATGAGTGAGAACTAATCAAAACAAAAACGGCGCGTTGATACCACTGTTGGGAAGCGGCCGCGAGTGTGCAGCGGAAAATTAAAATTATTATGCCGCTTTCCCTTTACCCAAGACCCATTTGTTTTGATTATTCTACAAGCCTAGGCATGTTACTATATATTCTAAGTATAACAACTCATAAAACATGCAAAGAACATAAACCTAAACATGATAACTATCAAAAGAACTCTAATTAAAATAAAGAAAGAAATAAACCTACTTGAACCGAAGACTCCTCCAGTCCTCCCTCCAATCTACAAGCTTTTCTCGAACTCAGTAAGCTCTTCCAAGTTCCAAAGAGCCACCCAAGTGTGTGGCCTCCAAAGATGCACACACCAAAGCCAAAACTCAACGGCAAGACTACGCCTTGAGTGCATGGGTATTTTGCCCTTGGTGCTAGCCTAGGCAAATACCTCAAAACTTTTAACTCGAGGTTCCTCTAGTCAATTAGACTTAAGGATCCTCAAAATCAGTGCCTTACTCTTAAACTTTAGAGTTGCTCACTTAAATAAACTCAATATATGAAAGGTTTTGGTGCAGCAAATTTGTAAAGAATTATTTGGGTTTATATAGTGCTCCAAAGACAACAAAATTAATTAAGAATCCGATGTGGGATAAAAGCTAATTTAATCTTAGCCATTAGATCTTAACTTAGTAGTTTAATGAGATTATTAAACCCTAATAAGAGTTTGGGCCGAATTGGAATTTAAACAAAATAAAATTTTTTTACTATTCACGTGAATAGTAATTTTTTTTATTTTTTTTAATTCCAATTCCCAAAGTGCCCCTATCGTCATTCACCAATCCCTAAGCCACTATGGAACCTCATAAATGATATGTTCAATAATTAAACACGTATAACCATTTATGAATAATTTTTACAGCAATCATATATGCTGTTATATTTGTACTGTGCACTGTTAACCATTGATTTCGACTTTGTTGTGTGTGACCTTTTGGGTTCCTTCAAGTTAGACATGAAATGAATCCTGATAATTTAATCGAACATAAATTATCCTCCGATCAGATGGTCGTTCGATTTCAATGACCAAGGTTGACATCTAGCAACATGCCAAGGCCCCCCAAAATAGAAGGAAAGATATATATACCCATTCTGTATGCGATTTACGTATGATACGGTCCCTCGCCTCACTGTATCCCCACCTATTGACTTAGGGTACGGAAATTGTCTACCCATATGGTCAAATGTATGATGTTGATAGTCTCATGAATCTTGCTAACCCAAGAATCTCACATGATTCTTCCGCTGTGGCCACAGTCTCAAGCACTGATCACACATATCAACCTGCGAACTGGAATACTACTCTTATAAGAAAATATTATCCGCGAGAGTGGTGATTCTTTGTTGTATCTGTACAAACTTCATGTGTTTCAACAAATGACCCAATCATACCCTTATGACCGGATCTTTTGAACTGGGGAAGGAGAATGTCAAAGTTATTTGATCCACGCATAAGATTGTAAAGACTTCAAGTCTAAGGACTAGTCATATAATCGATACATGAAAGTTCCCACAGACACATGGGATAAACACTTCATATAAAAACTTTCGGCGGTCAGTTCGATGGACACGAGCAACTCATGCATCCATGTGATACACCAAGCGGACGGATCTCCGCTAGTAGTCTATGAGATCGGCTACCCCACTTAAGGGCGGATCATATCATCATGCTAGTCTCTCGCTTTGTGAACGCCCAGATTATTCACAAAACTATGACTATGAACATTTAAGAGTAATGATTCTCCTAAGCCGTGGAAGCCATCATCTTATTACTCCAAGGGCTTTATTACAGTGTTGATGATTCATATAAGTTATGTAAGACACGTATAATAAAGATTTCCATTTTATTAATTAATGAAAATATTATAAATACATGTACATATAGCCCATCCACAAGTTGGGTATTGGGCATATCCCTAACAATATACACATCACAATGTGTATCACATAATCATGGCCCTCAAGAGCTTACCTAGCACTCAAGAGGTAGGCAAAAACAAGAAAGCCCGCTATAACATGTTGAGTTTGTCCAACAAACCCAATCGTTTCCCTTAGCCAACATCATTCATATATTGTATAACATGAGCTATACATAAATATGACTAAAATACGACATCAATATTGTGCTACAGCTACTGAGATGTATATGTATGTAAGGATCAATCCAAAATACTATGCAGACAACTGCAAGCACAATACTAATATTAAAACTTCTAAATTATAAGGTCACTATGCAACTTCACAAGTCAATACTTCATATGTTACAACTAATTCCACTAACAGAGTAGAATCAACCGTGACACTCCCACTTCATCTTTTCTGACTTTATATGACATAGACCATATAATGTCATAATTATACTCAAAACTAATCTGAACCTAATGGTTATGGATTATATTATCCATGATTAAGAAACTCGTTCTTAATATCTCAAAGATAACAAAGACACATCTTGTGGTCTATAACATATCAACCATCTAATGTCATAATTAGAATCAAAACTAATCTGAACCTAATGGTTGCATATTATATTCTCCATGATTAAGGAACTTGTTCTTAATATCTCAAAGAACATGTTTCAAGACACATCATGTGGCTATAACATATCAAAATACTTCGTACCAATTACGACTAAATTGATATTTTTAATCACACATAATATAATATTCATTATCATCATCCTATAATGTATAAGATTGACTAGACATTCTAATCAATTTCTCTTTCGACAAAGGAATCATCCATTATGAAATATAAATACTATATACAAGAAACACACCAATTGTTAAACAGTTATACTAACTGTTACACAGATAGTCTTGTTGTGTCCTTTATTAGATCATATCTAATGCATGACTAATGAGATTATCTCACAAGTTTCTTGTTTTATTTCATATATAAAACTTTATATCAAATATAATAGAGACTACTCTCACTGTTTTCACGGAGAAAAGAAAAATTAAGTAAACCTTTTACCTTATAAATATTTCATTATTACATTAATAATAATAATGTCGTTAGGATATATAACACTAGAAAAAAATTTGTACGCTCCCACTGACCCTATTATCACATATGTATTCTCTATGATTTTGATAAAATCAGACAATCTGACTATACCAAATTAGAGATCATAGATTTTTGGAAAACACACATGAGTCTACAATAGGCTTTATAAGCTAGTATATCAAACTATGATCTTAGCAGAGTACAAACTCCGGGGCCATTCTAGAATGAACTCTTCAAACAGAGAAATCACAACAGATATTTTATTCGAAGAAACCATTCAGGAACACCACTTTGCATTCTTTAGCCAAAATACATAGTTCAATATCAACATTAACCAACAGATCCTTAATTGTTCAATTAGTGTGACTAGAGACAAGTTTCTCAAAATCTATAATAGATTTTTGAGTATAACCTTTCTCACTTTCATACTATAAAGGTCAAACCTTTAACAAGCTCACTTTGCTTTTGCTGCGCAAATAATTTTTTCACATTTTATGAACGATTCATAACAAAAGCTTAATCAAGTTAAAAACTTGATTGTAGTAAGCTACGAACAATCTAAGATCTATGGTTCAATACTAACTTCCGAAATCGATATCAAATATCGCTCCCACTATAAGTTATAGGATAATTTTCTTCGATAAGAAAACATCAGAACCATTAAGTATCAAATACTTCACAAATGATTCTGACATCCTATTGGACTTATATGGAAAATGTCTAAGGGTCTTTTCATCTTATTAATTATGTAGTTCCAACTATAGTTTATCACTCTCACATTTAACTTCAATAAGTCAAGTCTTTTCTACAATCGTTAACATCTGATGTTACCACTAAGTAATAAAACAATTTTATTACCCAGGATCGTAGAAACGATATTCTATCAAATAGAATACAATATTCTATTAAATAGAATAAATGATAAACTTTTACTTGTACCTCCGAGGCGTAAATACTTTTCAATTATATAACCATTATACAAAAGAAAGATTCTAATCACAAACTTTTCAAGATTCGAATTTTCTACTTATACATATTATATACGTAACTATAGAACCTAATGGAACCTTAATTAAAATGATGAATTAGTGTTACTGGAGCATATCCCTAAGAGTATTGAAACTGATTCGGTAACACTCAATATCAAACGAATCAAATCATATAGGATTCGATTTCTCCCACTGACCAATTCCATCACGATGGAATCGTAGAAGAATAATATTGAGTTCATATGTTTGATCATATCAAACATCTTTGAACAATTCAAAGACTAATGATGAAGTTTAAAGATACAGTTTCCAAAACTTCAAATCGAATATCTTTGAACCAGTAAAAATATTATATTCACGTTTCATCAAAAACATATTAAATGTTCTCAAACCATTCAAGACATTCAATATGCGTTCTTTTATAAATTGTAATATCCCCGATCTGGGAGATGTTACCGGCATGGGATAGACCGTACTAACCCCATAAGCCTCTGACTCTAATAAATGTTGTTCAATTTCTGATACTCTTATTTCTAATATGCACATATATAGTATGTAAATGACCGTAGCCCAAACTCAAAGACTTATCATAAATGCTTTTATTAATCATAATCGTGTACTCAAATATACTTCTCTTACAACACTTTAATGGACACTTATAATGACTTATACAACACTAATGTACGTATGGAACTTTACTTTGACTCTGACTGGACTCCTATGCTCTCTGACTATGAACTGGTGGACTTGGGCCCACTAGTGACTGCCATCAGTATCTGCCTTCTCGAGCTCGTCCTCCTGGATTTCCTGCAAAACAAACACTGGGAGTGGGGGGTTAGATCGTTGTATGATCTAAGTGAGTGGACGAAAAATGAGAAGTTGTTATAAAAACATCTAGTTCTAAAACTGAAAACTCATGAGATAGCTTTATGAGGAAACTGGTTTCTGTCTTAAAACTCTGAGTTTCTGAAAATCTCTTATAAAACTGTTGTTTTTGGAAACATTCTTTTCTAAAAGCTCTTTCTGAAAACGGTAACTGAAAAATGAAAACCCTTTCTGAAACCCTGATTTTTGAAAACTATTTCTGAAAGTCTGATTTTCTGGAAAAATGTTTCCTGAAATCTGATCAATGTGAACTGCTCTACGTCTGAAAACCTTGATGTATGGGGGCATTACGTATCATCGTCCCCCAATACGCCTAACTGTAGCCAGAAGTGCAAACCCATGACTTTGGGGCGTTACGTATCACCGTTCCCCAAAGCATACCACTACTGTCTCTGAAACTGGTGGTCTTGGAGCGTTACGTATCGTTGTCCCCCAAGCCACAAAACTAGAACTGGGGGTGCAGATCTATGCTACAACCTAAGCTCTGAAACTAGGGTCTAGGGGCGTTATGTATCGTCGTCCCCTAGCCCTGCTCTAATATCTCAGGGCGTTATATATCGCCGTCCCCTCAGTCCTCTACATGTGCACATGTCCTCTGTCCGTCAATTCCATACTATCTCAAGTTATATATTGTGGTGAGTTTTTCCCTCATGCCCCGGAAAACATAAAACTCATATTTGAAAAACATTTCTTTTCTAAATCACTATTATCTGAAAAACAACAGTAAATAAATAATGGCTAACGCCCTATGTGCTGGAAAAGTAAGTCTTAATTTATAAAGAACAAAATAAATCAATAAACAAAATCAACTTGAAGAAAGAGGTGTCCACTCATAATTTAAGGATCTCGCTGGAGCTATTCCTCTTCGTCGAAGGGGATTGCAACTCCTGCAATGGTCTATAAATGGTAATTTGGTTAGATTACAAATCACGAGGTGAGTTTCAGAACTAGGTTAAACTTTCTCAATTCAGGTTCGTACCATTGTTACTTAATACATCACGTTTGGTTTATGACGTGATATATGCATTCGAACTGATACGAGACCCTAAAGGTGGTCTCTAACACGTTGGGATGAAACTGAACTGATTAGAAACTATTTTGGTGATATTTTCATTGTCGCGTCGCGACGCAAGATGTTGTGCCCGTCACGACGTAACCAATTCAGAATCGGCCCTAATTTTCCTTCTTCGCATCGCGACGCGAAACCTTATTTGCGTTGCGACGCGAACCTGATTTCTAGGTTTCTGCCATTCTTCCTAAAGTCTATCCTACTCACCCAAATGCATCCCCGAAGCTTCCATAACTCTTCCAACACAAAATCCCTCAATTTATATCAACTCCACACATCTTAAACTAATATATTATCATCATTAACTACTCAATAATCAAAAATCCATTATTCTTAAATCAATCTTTAAACTTTTCAAACTCAATCATTTAACTCCATAACTCATTTCTTTACTTATAAACCATCAATATGTAACCCCTAACATGCCATCATCTCTATTCTACTTTTATACCTCCAAAATTAAACAAGTCAAGAATTGGGTCAGGTATTCTTACCTCACTTTTGTTGGATCTTCATCATCCTCCATAGTTGCTTCTATATTCCTTCTTCTTTTATCTTGCCTTTCTTCTTCTTCTTCTTCTTTCTTATTATTCTTCTTATTATTCTTCTTCTCCTTTTTTATTCTTTCTTATTTCTCTCGGTAATTCTTTATTTCTTTTCCATTTGCTTCCAATTTTTGGTATTTGTGAATAGTATTGCTCTTATATATTAGGGCCTTTTTGTTATTTGAAAATATGGAGAAAAATGTGGAAAGATGCAGAAGATTTGAGATTCTTCAATTTTGACCCTCAAATAACTATTCATCAGGATTTTGACTTGCGTTTTTGACCAGCTTCTGTTCCGATTTTGACCCTCTAAGCTTATCGGATCTTATATCTCTAAAGGTATTTGCACTTTCTTGAAACTGGGCTCTTTTACTATAGCTTCGACTCTGGAAGGTAAATACATCTATCTTCATACTAGGGTGCTCACGAGTTCCTTGCTATAATTCTCTTACCTCTGCCTATCTGTATAACATAGGATCTTGTGGTGCAAGGTCTAACTCTTTATATGACTTTTGTCATTTATAGTTATTTATCCAACAGGTTTATATTACGTAGACTGGGTTCTAGTAACTTTGCTGGGAGCTGAAGTGTATGCTTGCTTTTGCTTAAACAACACTTCTTGCTATAAACGGGGACCAATTTGACTCGGTTCTGGCTATAGTCCATATTCCTTTCATACCTTATGTTCATTGTTGCTACAAATCTGGTTACGGTGTTCTATACTGATTTGTTTTTCATGTTCTAGTAATGTTTAAAGATCATCTGATAAATACACGCGAACATCATATGCCTTAAGGATTCACTCCATGTGCTAATTAAAACTCTGTAGTAACTTATCTACTCGATTATGTACTATTGTGCACATCTACCAAGCCACCCATACACATGGCTAAAGCCGTCCCAAACCCGTAGTGGTTTTGTCAACTTAGACTAGGGCTGGGTACTTATATGACTAACGTAAACTAACATGTAATGGATCTTTAGTTACACTCTGATACTATGAAACCTTGTAGTTACACATTTTATCTTTACTTACTAGGTATTCTACTATTACCGTCACTGCACCTCTACAACTTTACTTCTAAACGTTTTCCTTTGCACTCTTCTTGCCTTCTGCTTTGTCTTATGCTATACTAAGAACTCCCGTGGTCTATTTCTCTATCTTCCTTTCTGATAAATATTCTCTTTCTCTTTATACTTACCATTCCTTCAAACCTTGGTTCCTTAGACTCTCGGCCGTTACTTGACTACTACTTATCTCTGTACCCTTCCGTCTATACTACTTTTCTGACTCTTTAACTTGGGTTGTCCAGCACTTTTACTATGTCCTCATACTAAGTGTGAAGGTCTTCTTCCACTATACCTTAACTCATTTATGAGAATATTTCGAGGGTTGGGAGGGTGAGACCTTATCCTGAGGCCTTTCTGGTTATGGTTGTCTAGTTGCGCATACTACTAAACTATAACATAGAACTCTCATTAATATACTTCTAACATCGTTTCTCACACTAGGGTACTACTACTAAAATTATTTGATTTGGCTCTTCCATCTTTACTTCTGTCATTTTCCGACTCTCGAACACACCATCACATCTGCGGAGTCCTTCTAAGGTCGTGCTCTCTTAGAACTCCCTCGTACTGCCTCTGTACCCTTTTATCTTACCTATGTTGTTTAGCCTTCTAAGGTTGTCATTTTCTTTCCCTGGGTGCCATTATACTCTTTTTACTATCTTTCCTCAAGAAACTCACTCTCCAATATAGGTTTATTTCTTATCCTAGTCCCTTGAACTCCCTGCAATTTTATTCTCCTGAAAAACACTATCAACTTCAATTACCTAGGACACCTTTTCCTGAATCTTCAGTTCATGTGCTACTCTTTACTTATTCTTTCTTTCTCAATACCATGAGACTCTTATGAGTCATGTGCTACACTCTTAGGAGTCAATCTCTCTCTGGTTCCTTCACTCATTTGGTCATTTACTCCCCAAAGGGATTCTAATTCTAAAATAACTTCTAGATTCAGTTTAACTTAATGTGCTTCCAACGGTTCCCTCTCATACAAGACATTGTCATCTTCTCAATTTGCCTATTATGTCCCTTACTCTTCTTTACTGGGTCTTAAGAAGAGGGGTGAGTGTTAGACATTATGACCCATAGCGTCACTGTTTTGTAAATGATATTGTATTATTGTACAAAATTAACTATGTGATAATGAAATTGCCTTTTGCCGTTTTGTAAATTATTTACTTTGATATATTAATGGCAAAAGTCCATATGATTAGTTCCGTATTGAGATGATATGAGACAGTATCAATATAAAAGGTTTAATCATTAAATATCCCTAGTCGGAGTATTATCGAGATCGGACATCGATAATGCGGAATAGACTAGTATTGCACTTGTGCACGTTGTGATGGCACAACGGCATAGTTCTCACATATTTTAGTATTGGATACTTATGCAAGTGCGATAGGAGGTTGTGTTTTACCGATGGTATGGAAAACAGCTTCGCTCTGGATAGACCCCGCGGAATCCCATTGGTAGTATGTCTGCGTGTCTATGGGAGGCCGCATCAGGGTAGGTGTATATGGTCTTAACCTGAGACTTGCATCGCTAGTACTTGCGACAATCGGTAAACTTTGGTTTTGGTGGTTCGGGGCTTTAACCGGTTCTGTGTACGCCTCTTCTGGGTTTATCGAGAATCGTAGTGTACTGGATGTGATGTCAAGATGGAAGTGTCACTTCAGACATATGGAGATGATGATCACGTAGGATATAGAACTAGTACTCTATAAAAGGTTGCAACCGTCGGGACAATATGACCAGGTCAGGATTGTCCGATTTAAAGAGACTAGTTGTTTGATGTCCGATATATGTTTCGTACGGGGCAGACACATTTCCAGCCCCAGGCCTAACATGTGATCGTCCGATACTGGATCGATGTACGCGATACTACGGTATACTACGCTTGATAAAGATCTAATATTCCAATAAGAATATTTCTGGAAAATTGGGTAGGCATGGCGTTTTGCTAGAAGCCAACCTTGTCTTGTAAATCGGTAAAAACGTAGTACGAGGTACGTATGTGTTCGGATTATCCAACGACCGTATTTACTGCCAACATATCCGGAGATCTCTTGGGTCGCTTCCTGGAGATTCACCTATGATGTTTGATTCGAACTTTATTAATCTTGGATTAATTACGGAGAAACTTTATCTTGGATAAAATGCCTAATTAGGAGAGAGAACGATTAATTTGGAATTAATCGATAAAATAATATATCGATATATTAAACGAAATTAGATTTCGACGCGGAATTAAAATCGGATTTTAATTCGGGCAAACGAATTAATTTAGAATTAATTCGTTAGCGATGTGAATAGTAATTCGCTAGGCATAATTATTTAATTTACGTCGCGACGGAAATTCGTTAATTCGGAATTAGCGAAACCGAGCCCGAAAGTGTTTGCGGACACATTCGTATTTTGAAACGAGTGGGACCCGCAAATCACATCGCGAAGTCTCATCACTTGACACGACTAGTTGATGGATGTATCTAGTCACCTTTATTGGATGATACATTGTCACTATTCTCAATGTAAGTAGGTGAGGCCATTTAATGGCTTTTTGGGAGGGAAAACTTTTTCACGTTTTTGGAGGGATATTTACCAAATATTTTATGGTAATTGTTATCTCATTATTCACGGTTTTTTTGAAAACAAGAAAGTGAAAAGCAAAGGCATACCAAAAGCCTTCTCTCCCATTTCTTCTTGCTCACGCCGTGAGCTTCATTTAGGCAAGAAAAATTGTTTTCATCTTCTCCATTTTGCTAGCACAATGAAGGATCAAAGGAGGTGATAGGGAAACAACCTTGGAGCTTGGAATACTAAAAGACTTAAAGCTTCTTCTTCATTTCTCCTTGGCCGAAAGTTTCCTCCTTGAAGACTCAAGGATTTTCTTCATCATTTTTCGTCACAAGCTTTGTAAGTATGATTCCGCCATGCTTCAAGCTTTGCATGTATAATCGTGTGTTTCATTGGCTTATACTTTCTTTGGGACTAATTATAGAAACCTACAATGGTATCATGGAGCCATGTTTAAGCATGAAATACATTAGGGTTAATTTGGGGAAAATTGATTGAAGCATGTTCTTGTGAAATTTGATGATAAAGTATGCTTATATGTATGTTATATGATATTATACATGATCAATTTTGAGAAAAATGCATTGGATGATTTTTCCCCAAAATTGTTGCTTTGGCCGAATATGGAGGTCCTTGCTCTGAAGCATGTTCTTGTGAAATTTGATGATAAAGTATGCTTATATGTATTAATATGATGTTATACATGATCAATTTTGAGAAAAATGCATTGGATGATTTTTCCCCAAAATTGTTGCTTTGGCCGAATATGAATGTTCTTGCACTGGATTGTAATTTTTTGTTTACAAGTTCATTAGATGACTTAAAACATATACGGGACTTAGATTAGTGATTCAATCGGATTGAAAAACAAATCGAACCAAAAATCCCTCTTGGCCGAATGCAATATGGCATGTTAAAGGACTTGATTTTTTGTTCAAATAAATGTTGGACATGTGTTTTGAACAAGTGATGATTAATAAATTAAATTGGTGTTTTGGAAATATTTGGTTTAATGAATAATCATGGATTTACACTTTAATTAATTGAATTTTAAAATTTGGAATATTAAAATTTAATTAATGGGCTTAATTGTAAAATTGGGCTTGTGTTATTATATTTGGGCATAATGGGCTTGGTTGGGGCAAGTAGATTTGGGCCAAAAGGATTGGATCCAATTTGAGCTTAAATCACTCCATTAAGTCCAAATATAGTAAAATGGACTTTAATGTTTAATTGGGCCTTATGGGCTTGAAATTGATTTTATGGCATTTAAGGGTGATTCCTTATTTGGGCTTGGTAATTGGGTTTGACCCACATTGACCAAGCCCAAGCCTTAATAAATCAATTGAAAGCCCATCGGACTTTAATTAAACAAACATTGGATGTTAGTTGGGCTTGGAGACCCAATTAGATTAGATTTAGAATCTAAGTCTTTAAAGCACATTAAAAGTGTAAACATTTAATTTAGAATTAAATAAATTGAATTAGTATTGAATACGACTTAAATTGGATTTAACGGTAGTTCGATATAATTCGTGAATTCGTACCTTATGTACTTATTCTCAAACGAGTTGGACTCGCACAAATCAAACCGTTGTTTGAACATTGGATGATCACTTAACAAAGACTAATTAATTGGATTTGATTGGTTGTGTAGCATGTCTTGATTGAATATATATGTATGTGATGAATGAATAGTGTATATCGGATGGATATTAGAAGGGAAAGGTAATTTTAGAAATTATTGTAAATTTTGAATTTATAAATTGGACCTGCGTGTCCAGCCTTATCTCTTTTATCTCTTTGTATTATCTTCTCACCTAATTCCCCTCAATGTAAATGAGGTTTCTCTTATTGTATTATGTAATTGGGTAGAAGTAGAATAGTGCTAGCGGGGAGAGGAAAGGGAGTGATTTGTTCTAGGAACAAGTTGTTTTATATATCCATCCGTATATCACTATTAATTTACTTTACGCGCTTTATGATGTTTTAGAAGCATGCTTAAGGGTGTATGATGATGAGACCTAACAAAGATAATAAATTGGTTGCCAATTACGCAAAAATCCCTCAATCTATATTAAGCGATTATCCTTCCGTTGAATGATTCTTGTTCAAGATCCAAAATTGGCATTGGTTTGTTGGCCAAAGTCAAGACCTTTGTCAATTGAGGATGTACTTGAATCATGAGAGTTTTGTTCCACATCGGTGTCTTGTCCAAGTTGTGATTTGTTGGCCAAAGTCAAGATCACTTCTTGTCCAACGACATTGATTACAAAACTTTCCTTGTCAATGGGTCCCGCTTAACTGGAATCATTAGGTTTGTTGTGCCAAAGCCAAGGCCTAGATGATTCGGAGGATATGGTTAGGAAAATTTATTAGATACATTGGCATATGTAATGTACATATGTTTTGGATTTGGATGTCCACCTAACCGGATCTAGGAATTGGATGGGATCCAATTGATCTTTGAGATCTACCTAGTTAAATAGCATACTGAAGGTAAAAATCTAGGTCCCAAGATCAAACAAGACATGAAAATCATGCATGAATACACCAACGAAGATAGCGGAATACTTACATTGGTTGGTTGAGTCGAATCTAAGACGAATGAAGCCAAAAACGCACTGCCATGTTCACGCCACTGTGCAGATTTGCTCACTGCCAAGGACGCCCACTGCATGCAGTCCACTCCCTTCCATTTCCAGATTTGAGCTGAGAAAACGCAGCTCCTAGCTTCGTCGGATGGATCCCGGCTCATGGTCGAACCTCCCTACCACCTTCGCAAGACTTGTAAGTGTGCTAGCACTTGAATTTTCACCATGAAAAACCCACTCTACTTCCCTAAAACTCACGGTATTTCTGGTTCAAAACCAATGAAGAAAAGAAACGGTTTGGCGTGAGGAGAAGAGAAAGAAAATGAGAGAGATAAAAGTGTTTGACTTAATAAAATGTAAAGCAAAAATTGATTATATTTTTCCAAGAATAAAATAATCAATTTTCATTTAACTTTATCAAATAAAATCAAATGAATATTGGAGCCAAAACCAAAAAGTTTTTCCCTCCAAAATGCTTTTTCACTTATGTCAAGTCAAGTCCATCATTATTCATATCACCTTTATTAAGTGTCATGATGTCAAGTCACATCAGTCAAAGTGACAAGTGATTTGACGCTTGATGCGACCGATTGATTTGACGCTTGATGCGACTTGCGTCGCCGCACTCGAATTCGAAATACGAATGCGCTCGCAATCACACCCGGGCTCGGGTTCGTTAATTCCAAATTAACGATTTTTCCATCGCGTCGTAATTAAATGATTACGCCTAGCGAATTCATTATTCACGTCGCTAACGAATTTATTCTAAATTAATTCGTTCGCCCGAATTAAAATCTAATTTTAATTCTGCGTCGAAATCTAATTTCGTTTAATATATCGAATATATTAATTTACCGATTAATTCCAAATTAATCGTTATCTCTCTCTAGACGATATTTTATCCTAGATAAAATATCCCGTAATTAATCCTAGATTAATTTTCTCTCTCTTCTATATAATCCCAGATTATTCAAGAGTGCGAGTTGTGCGTCATCGGTGGATTATCGGGAAGCGACCCATGAGATCCCCGGATAAGTTGACAGTAAATACGGTCGTCGGAGTATCCGAATCACGTACGTACCAAGTACTACGTTCTACCGATTTACGAGACGAGGTCGACTCCTAGCAAAGCACCAAGTCTTCCAATTCTCCGGACATATCCATTTCAGAATATCAAAGATCTGTATCAAGCGTAGTATACAAATGTATTGTGCATATCGGCCCAGTATCAGATAGTCACGTGCTAGGGCTGGGGCTGGATAAGTGTCTGCCCCGTCCGAAGTACATGTCGGATATCTGGTAACTAGTCTCTATAATTGGATATTCATGACCTAGTCATAATATTACGATTGGATGCGCATCACTTAAGAGCACTAATACCTTATCCTGCGTGACATCATCTCCACTATGACTGGAGTGATACTTCCATCTTGACATCACACCCAATACACTACGACTCTCTGATAAACCCAGAAGTGGTGTACGCAGAACCGGTTAAAGCCCTGTACCACCAAGACCAAAGTCTATCGATTATCGTAAGTATTAGCGATGCAAGTCTCAGGTTAAGACTATACACACCTACCTTGATTTCGGCCTCCCATAGACACATAGTCATAATACCAATAGGATTCCGAGGGGTCTATCCAGAGCGAAGCTGTTTCCCGTACCATCGGTGAAACACGACCTCATATCGCACTTGCATAAGTATCCAATACTTATATATATGAGAACTATGTCGTTGTGCCCTCACAACGCACACAAGTGTAATACTAGCCTATTCCGCATTATCGATGTCCAGTCTCGATAATACTCCGGCTAGGGATATTTAATTATTAATCCTTCGGGGACCGATACTGTCTCATATCATTCTCAGTCCAGGAACTAATCATAGGGACCTCTCTTCATTTATATATATATATAGTGATCTAATCACAAATGATGAGAGTGCAATTTCCTTGTCACATAGTTAATTTGCTACAACAACACAATGATCTGTGCAAATAGTGACGCTATGGGTCATTTTGTCCAACAATCTCCCACTTGGCACATAGCGAGTCACTCAAGTGTCCTACACCCGAACTATGTACGGTTCGCTCAAATTGCTGAGGAAAGATTTTCGTCAGCGGATTTGCTTGATTATCGTCTGACGCGATTTATACGATCATCACATCGTCATGATGTATGATCCGAACGAATCAGATGATATAGAAGTATATATCTGGATCGTCGATGAGACCTTTAATTCCTTAGCATGTGCTGACGCCTAGCTCAGCTGCTAAAAGAACTATATCTAATCTAATTAGATTTATTTTCGATCCAAATGGCTTCTATTGCTGCCTTAGCTGCAGCAATAATCCGCATTTGTTGTTTATTCGGCAACGTTATCTTGCTCGGAATATTTCCAGCTCACTGTCCCGTTATTCAAACTTTATAGTACCGTAGTATTTAATTGTTTGGAAACTTGCAGCGGTGATCCCAGTCACTTCAAGTTCTCATTCTCCATAGTTTAAGACAACATCTTTAGTTCTCTCAGATACTAACAGATGTTCTTAATCTTCAATCCAGTGACTATCACTTGGATTGTCCTGATCGTGACTCCATATGCTCGAAGCGTATGAGACACCCTATCAAGTACATTTTAAATGTACAATTTCCCAGAGAGTGTTAACAACTCCAAATCTATCCCAGTAGATCTTTATTCATTGAATAAAGGTTGTTACTCCCCTGAATTCTACGGAGAATTTCTATGAAAGAATATCTATGAAAGCCAAACTTTCACCTATTGCTTTATTGGGATTTTCGCTGTCAGTGCGCTCCCACTAACCTCCTTATATACACAAGAATTATTTCGTTTTGAGTCAAATCATAAACCATTATGATTATTTCAAAACGTCAGTTTCAAGAACCTTATGCTTGCTTCAATCCAAACATGGATCGAGTAACCCGCAAACCTTGTTTGTCGGTTATACAAAATCGTCAGGATGTTGTAAACATCCTCCAAAAGGTTTCCTTTTCAGGAAAGCGATTTTGATCTATAACTGACACATTTCATAAATGAAATACGCAGTTATCTACAAGCATCTTCAAAATGGATTTACCACGGCAACAAGTAAAAGGTCGAACCGTTATAAACACAATGTTGATAACGATACCTTTCCGTCAAAAGCCCAGCTTTGCACGTTGGTATGTTGCCTTCCATGTATGTCTTCCTTGAAGACGTTTAATGTACCAATAGGCACAATGCCTTGTGGTACAACAACTAGTATTCAAAAATAGTTGTTATACATGGAATCCATTTCGGACTCATGGCACTTTGCCATAATAGAGAGTCGATACCTCGTATCACTTCCTCAAAAACGTAGTCGGATGGTATACCTTCATAAGATTGACATCTTTATTAGGTTAGATCAGAAACCCATACCCTAGGTGTTTTCTGACTCTTTCCGATCTACTCAGTTCTTGTGTATTCGAAGATTAATGGTATAGATTCATTATTGATGAACTGTTTGTGTTCCATTAAGGACTTCGTGCCTTGAACAGTATTACTCCGATTTTCATCGAGTATCACTATCCTCCACTGACCACTGCATATCGGTATTCCTCTCAGGAAAACCGCATGGTGAGCAACAATTACATTGTTCTCATGTGAGATTTATAAGTACTATACTTATGGTTTCCCTTAGGATAACCTATATTGGAACTTATCCATTTGGGTTCTTAGTTTGGTATCATCCAAACGTTATGCCTGGCATACCCAAATTATTAGGAATGAGAAACCCCGTTTCTTTCCTGTTCATATCCTATATGATATCTGTCAAACAGATTTATATGGAACCTTATTCTAAATAAGTTTTGCACTTAATACATATCCTATTGAAGGAAACAATAGCTCAGAGCGACTCGTAATAAACCTTATCATGTCCAACAAAATTCAGTTTTAGTTCGGACACATCGTCTAACTGACGTGTCTCGGGAGGAGTCCTCATATGAAAGAATACCGTACTCTTTCATGTATGTCTGAAACTTACTACTTAAGTGTTTTTCCAATACGGTCTTACCGTGGTGGAATAATACTATAGCCGATCTGCTTTTCTACTTCGTGTCGAAACTTCAAAAGGTTTAAGATCTGTGTTCTTCAAAAGAAACACATAACCATAACGCGATGCTACATCCGTCAAGGTCACGAAAATATTCATGTTCACATCTAGTCTAGCTAGATATGGGCCCACTTACTTCACCATGAACAGGGCTAACAGATCGGTGGCCCTTTTACTATTACCAAGTAAATAGTATTTTAGGTACTTTACCTAATAAACTAGATTCGCAGACCTTATTTGAATAGTCAAATTAGTCCTAGTACCCACTCTTCAAAAGTGTGGATATACGAGTCTCGTTTAATTGTGTCCTAGACAACAATGCCACAAATAAGCCTCTATTGATCAAATCAATTTGAGCTATTTATTTGTCATTTTTATATGTTTGAGATTTTATTATATTCAAAATATAAATTCTGTTATTCACATCTAATGTGTTTATCTCAGTATCATCTTTATATAATAAAACACTTAGTGTTCTATAATATAAAGGTTTTATCCGCAACGGATTAAACACTGATATAGAGATAATGTCTCTAGTCAAACTAGTTACATTATAACAGTTCCTAATTTAAGTATATACCCAAAGGGCAGTTCCTAAACTTAGGTATCTACGGTCGAAACAGCGACTTTCGTCCCGTTTCCGATTCGCAGAGCAATCTCAGTTTGAAGTCAGTATCCTGCTCAAAGCAGATTCTGAACATCAATACATATATTTTATGTACCACACTAAGTATTTAAAATCTAATTTCAATACTAGCTGTGAACATAACTAAGACAAATATTTTTAAAGTTAGAGCCTCGCCCTTTCTTTAATTCCTTCGTGTCTGCCATATCCAAATGGTAGTCACTTGGGATATGTCAATTATCCTTTTCAATATTTCAGAAACCTTAGGCCAAGCCTTGGTTTTTAGAATATCGAAACGATGTGCACCTCGTGCTACATGCCCAATTGCACACTTTGACTTTATCTCCTCTAGAATAGTCAATATAATTCTCCAAAATTATAAATTACAATTTTAATACTTCTTAAATCTAAAATTAGATTTATGACAAGTATATTATCATAATAAATAAATCTTCCAAAGATTTTTTTATATTCTTAAGTTATAATTATTATCTTATCAAATTAGTAATTTATTATTTCCATATTATTTAAATTTTATAATCAACAAGATTATATTATCTATCCATTATTATTCCCAATTATTTAAATATTTAAATCCCAGATTATATTTATATCCAATTTTATTTTATTTTATCTTGATTACAATAGTCCAACTATTTAATCAACGATTAGTGGTACTATATATATTATAATGATTATAATAGTCCAACTATACAATGAAATATAATCCAAATTAATTAACCTCAATTACATTGATTACTATAATCCAATTATAAAATCAACTGTAAACTGAAATTAATTAATTCAAATATATTGATTAATATAATCCAATTATATATAATCAGTATAATACAGTCCAACTGTTTATTAAAACAACAATTTAATATTAGTCCAACTAACATTTAATCTAATGACGAAATAATTTAAATGAGCGCCTATGGCGAGTAATTGAACGAATGTTGCAAATTCAATACTTGCCTCCCACTATTTTCGTCGAGCCTCTAATCCTCTGTCGAGTACTCGGAAACCGTGTTTCCTAGTGGGCTAGGATCCCGTTAAAGTATCACACAATCTTGACTTTGGCCAACAAATTGTATGATAATTAACTAGGTAGATCTCGAAGATCAATTGGATCTCATCCAACTCCTAGATCCAGTAGGTGGACATCCAAGTCCCCAAACATATATCTTATATATGCCTATACATCGAATGTATACCCTAACCGTTTTCCTCTGAATCAACTAGGCCTTGGCTTTGGCACAACAAACCTAGTGATCCCAGTCAAGCGCGGACCCATTGACATGGAAGCTTCGTAATCAATGTCAATGGACAGAAGTGGTCTTGACTTTGGCCAACAAACCACAACTTGGACACGACACCGATATGGAACAAAGCCTCGTAATTCAAGCACATCTTGACGGACAAGGGCTTGACTTTGGCCAACAACCCCTGCCAATCTCGATCTTGAGCAAGAATCACTCAATGGAAGGAAAATAAACGATGATATTTAACGAGGGTTTTTCGCGTGCAAATTGCTTCCAATTAATTATCTTTGTTAAGGTCTCATCATCATACCCCTTAAACATGCATTCTAAATACATAATAAAGCGAGTATGAAAATAAATAATAATGATATGCGGATGGATACTTCACATTGATCCTAGATCATCTCTCCCTTTCTCACTCAAGCTAGCACTAGTATTACTTCTACCCCCGTTACACCACACTTCTAAAGAAACCTCATATACATAGAGGGGAATAGGTGAGAAGAGAATACAAAGAGAACAGAGGTGATAAGGCTGGACACGCAGGTCCAATTTAATAAATCGAATTTATTACAACAATTTCTAAAATTGCCCACCCGACTTATATCCATCCGATATACATTATTCATTCAACACAAAACCATGTATTCACACACATAAGCATGCTATCAATCAATCTAATCAAATTAATTAATCTGATAATTAAGTGATCATCCAATGTTCAAACAACGATTTGTTTTTGTTCGAGTCAAACTCATTTTGCGAATAAGTACTTAAAGTACGAATTCATGAATTAAATTAAACTACATCATTAAATCTAATTTAACATGTATTTAATATAATTCATTATTCAATTCCAAATTAAATATTACACCTTTATTTAATAACCTTTTACGATTTAAATTCCAAATATAATCGTAACGCGTCTCAAAGACCGATTAATATCCAATATTAATTTAATTAAAGTCCAATGGGCTTTTAATTAATTTCTTCAAGGCGTGGATTTTGGTCAACTCGGGTCAAATCTGCAACCAAGTCCAATCCGGGATTTACCCCATAAGCCTTTAAATTATTTTGGCCATTAGGCCCAATTAAACATTAAGGTTCATTAAGTCGTATTTGGGCTTTATGGTTAAGGTTTTGGGCCCAATTGGATCCAATCCATTTGGCCTAAACCCAACTTGATAAAATCAAGCCCAATAGGCCCAATAATTAAATATACAAAATCCAATTTCATATTCAATTAAACTAAAGTGTATTAGATGATTAATCAACTAAATCAATATTTCTAAAACACCATATTAGTCCAATTAATCATGCTTAATTCATTTTTATATGTCCAACACACAAATTGAAAAATCAAACCCATTTACATGCTACAAAGCTCTCGGCCAAGGAGGGATTTTGTGTCCGATTTGGTTTCAATCCCATCGAACCCATAATCGACATCAAATCACCATCCAATTTGATTTCATACACATCCAATGTCACAAATCAAAATTACAAAGACATTAGGGCATTATACCTATTCGGCCAAGGTGATTCATGTAGGGATTTTTATCCGATTCAAAATTAAATCCAATTCAATCTCAAATCAACATCATCCTACATCATTATAACTCATCCAATGAATTAAAATGAAAAAATCCAAGATTTCCAATATCCATCACATTCGGCCAACATGAGATTTTGGGGTTTTTTGTCCAATTCAAAGTACTATCCAATTGACCTCAAATTAACATCAAATATTATGATTCCAATTCATCTAATGAATCAAAAAACAAAATTTCCAAGAACCCAAAATCAATATAGCATTCGGCCAAGGTGATAACTTTGGGGATTTTATGTTCAATTCAAAATCCCATCTAATTAGTTTCAAATTAACATTATCCTAAATGATTTCAACTCATCAAATGAATCAAAAAACAAAAATTCCAAGAACTAACACTCCAAACACATCACATATTCGGCCAACACTTCCAATTGGGCAAAATTGATCCAATCACATTTTGTTGAAATTGATCAATTCATCTCATATAACATATATTAGCATGCTTAAAAGACATCCAATTTTATAAAACATGCTCAAATCCAAAATACCCAATTTTAAGCCCCAAAATTTCATGCTTGAACCTAGAGCTCTTGATGCCATTGAAGGTAAAAATCTAGGTCCCAAGAATCAAACAAGACATGAAAATCATGCATGAATACACCAACGAAGATAGCGGAATACTTACATTGTTGGTTGAGTCGAATCGAAGACGAATGAAGCCAAAAAAACGCACTGCCATGTCACGCCACTGTGCAGATTTGCTCACTGCCAAGGACGCCCACTGCATGCAGTCCACTCCTTTCCCTTCCATTTCCAGATTTTGAGCTAAGAAAACGCAGCTCTCCTAGCTCGTCGGATGGATCCCGGCTCATGGTCGAACCTCTCTACCACCTTCGCAAGACTTGTAAGTGTGCTAGCACTTGAATTTTCACACCATGAAAACCCACTCTTGCTTCCCTAAAACTCACGGTATTTCTGGTTCAAAACCAGTGAAGAAAAGAAACGGTTTTTGGCGTGAGGAGAAGAGAAGAAAATGAGAGAGATAAAAGTGTTGACTTATAAAATGTAAAGCAAAATTGATTATATATTTTCCAAGAATAAAATAATCAATTTTCATTTAACTTTATCAAATAAATCAAATGAATATTGGAGCAAAAAACAAAAGTTTTTCCCTCCAAAATGCTTTTTTCACTTTATGTCAAGTCCATCATTATTCATATCACCTTTATTAAAGTGTCATGATGTCAAGTCACATCACTCAAAGTGACAAGTGATTTGACGCTTGATGCGACCGATTGATTTGACGCTTGATGCGACTTGCGTAGCCGCACTCGAATTCGAAATACGAATGCGCTCGCAATCACACCCGGGCTCGGGTTCGTTAATTCCAAATTAACGATTTTTCCATCGCGTCGTAATTAAATGATTACGCCTAGCGAATTCATTATTCACGTCGCAACGAATTTATTCTAAATTAATTCGTTTGCCCGAATTAAAATCTAATTTTAATTCCGCGTCGAAATCTAATTTCGTTTAATATATCGAATATATTAATTTACCGACTAATTCCAAATTAATCGTTATCTCTCTCTAGACGATATTTTATCCTAGATAAAATATCTCCGTAATTAATCCTAGATTATTTTCTCTCTCTTCTATATAATCCCAGATTATTCAGAGTGCGAGTGTGCGTCATCGGTGGATTATCGGGAAGCGACCCATGAGATCCCCGGATAAGTTGACAGTAAATACGGTCGTCGGAGTATCCGAATCACGTACATACCAGTCTACGTTCTACCGATTTACGAGACGAGGTCGACTCCTAGCAAAGCACCAAGTCTTCCAATTCTCCGGACATATCCATTTAAGAATATCAAAGATCTGTATCAAGCGTAGTATACAAATGTATTGTGCATATCGGCCCAGTATCAGATAGTCACGTGCTAGGGCTGGGGCTGGATAAGTGTCTGCCCCGAACGAAGTACATGTCGGATATCTGGTAACTAGTCTCTATAATCGGATATTCATGACCTAGTCATAATATTACGATTGGAATGCGCATCACTTAAGAGCACTAATACCTTATCCTGCGTGACATCATCTCCACTATGACTTGAGTGATACTTCCGTCTTGACATCACACACCCAATACACTACGACTCTCTGATAAACCCAGAGTGGTGTACGCAAAACCGTTTAAAGCCCTGTACCACCAAGACCAAAGTCTATCGATTATCGTAAGTATTAGCGATGCAAGTCTCAATTAAGACTATACACACCTACCTTGATTTCGGCCTCCCATAGACACATAGTCATATACCAATGGTGGGATTCCGAGGGGTCTATCCAGAGCGAAGCTGTTTCCCGTACTTACCCAATCGGTGAACACGACCTCCTATCGCACTTGCATAAGTATCCAATACTTATATATATGAGAACTATGCCGTTGTGCCCTCACAACGCACACAAGTGCAATACTAGCCTATTCCGCATTATCGATGTCCAGTCTCGATAATACTCCGGCTAGATATATTAATGATTAATCCTTCGGGGACCGATACTGTCTCATATCATTCTCAGTCCAGGAACTAATCATAGGGACCTATCTTCATTTATATATATATATATATAGTGATCTAATCACAAATGATGAGAGTGCAATTTCCTTGTCACATAGTTAATTTGCTACAACAACACAATGATATGTGCAAATAGTGACGCTATGGGTCATTTTGTCCAACACATACAGCTTGTTGGCCAAAGTCAAGGTTGTGTGTTATTTAACGGGATCCTAGCCCACTATGAAATAGGATTTCCCGAGTTCTCAACAGAGGGTTAGAGACTTGATAAAATAGTGGGAGGCTAGTATTGAATTTGCTATTTCGTTCAGATACTTAGCCTTACGCGTCTTTCAATATTATTTCGTCTATTTATTAAAATTAGTTGGACTAATACTTTGTTATTTTTTTTGTAACAGTTTGACTGTACCCATTTTATCGTTAACTAGATAGTTGGACTATCGTAGTTGAGATGGCAAGCAAAGGAAATGTCCGAGACATCATCATGGGTGACAATGTCTTTAAGGGCACAAACTTCGCTGATTGGGAATTGAACCTAAGGATAGTCCTTGGGCTGAGAGGATGCTGTACACTATACAGATACCTCTCCCGCCTAAGCCCACTGACCCACTTGAGCTGGAGTTATGGAAAACTCACAGCGATGATTGTGACACTGCTCAGGCTATTATGTTAGCTTCGATGACTCAGCACTTTCGTCGCCAGAATAAGGACTTGGATCCTTATAATATGATGGCTAGACTGAGAGATCTCCACCGCACCAACAAGCGGATGGAGAGGTACGAGTTGGTGAAGAAACTCTTCCGCGCCCGAATGACTGAAGGCGCATCAGTTGAGGCCCACGGGCTCAAATGATCGTCGATATTGATGAGTTGGCCAATATGGGAATAGTCTTGGAGGCTGAGCTGACCGTAGATTTGATCTTACAGTCACTTCCTGATTCTTGGAAACAAATCATAATCAACTATAAGTTGATGGACACAGATGACTCTCTTGGAGAGCTGTTATCCATCTTGAAGGAGTCTGAAAAAGAACTCCAAAAAGGGGGCAAGCGCGAGGCGTACTATGCATCGACCTCTCAGAGGCCAAGGGCTGGGCCCAAAGCTACTGGAGGGGTGAGGAAGAAGAAACAAAGAAAAAGGGTAAAGGCAAGTTGACAAAAGCTTCTGGGAAGCCAAGGGACAAGTCTCAAGATGTCTGCCTCAACTGCGGCAAGAAGGGTCACTGGAAACGTGACTGCCGAATGGGCAAGGGACACAGGGAGGATATCAAGGCAGGCAAGGCACTAGCCTCTGGTATGTTTGTTATTGAGATAAATATGACTACTTCTAGTTTTAAAAATTGGATTTTTGATTCTGGTTGTGCTGCTCATATATGTACTGATTTGCAGGATCTGCAGAATAGCAGGATGCTGGCTTCAGGAGAGGTTGATCTACGAGTCGGAAATGGAACTCCAGTTGCTGTTTTGGCTGTAGGGACTTTTGTTTTGGAATTGCCCTCGGGGCATGTGCTTAAACTTTTGAACTGTTTTTATATACCTAGTTTGACTAGGAATATCATATCTGTATCTTTGTTAACCCAGCATGGGTACACTTTTGTATTTAGAAACACTGGGTGTTATTTATAAAAAGATGATGCAGAAATTTGCACTGCTGTTGCAAATAATGGCCTTTATATTTTGAATATAAACGAATCTCCTAAACATAAAATAACAAACAAAAGGCTCAAAATGAGTAATCTAAAAGATGAAGCTTATATGTGGCATTGTCGTCTAGGACACATTAACAAGACTCGCATATCCACACTTTCGAAGAGTGGGTACTTGGACGGATTTGATCCTAATTCATATGATGTCTGCGAATCTTGTCTTTTAGGCAAAATGCCTAAATCACCTTTTAGTAGTAAAGGTGAACGTGCCACAGAACTGTTAGCCCTCGTTCATAGCGACATATGTGGGCCCATGTCTAGCCAGGCTAGAGGTGGATATCATTACTTCGTAACCTTTACGGATGATGCATCTCGTTATGGTTATGTATCTAATGAGACCAAGTCGGAAACTTTTGAGAAATTCAAAGAGTTTCGACACGAAGTAGAAAAACAAACAGGCAAGAGTATTAAGACATTGCGGTCGGACCGTGGTGGCGAGTACTTAAGTTATGAGTTTCAAGATTACTTGAAAGAATATGGTATTCTTTCACAGTGGACTCCTCCTGGAACACCGCAATTAAACGGTGTGTCTGAACGGAGAAACCGTACCTTGTTAGACATGGTAAGGTCGATGATGACTCGCACTGAGCTACCAATATCCTTCTGGGGATACGCATTAACAGTGCAGTACTTATTTTGAATAAGGTTCAGTCAAAGTCTGTTGAACAGACTCCATATGAGATATGGACATAGAGGGAAACCAGGTTTCTCTTTCCTGAAGATTTGGGGATGCTGGGCATATGTTAAACGTTTGGAAGGTACCAAACTAGAACCCAAATCAGATAAATGCCTTTTCGTGGGATATCCTAGGGAAACCAAAGGATATTACTTCTATCACCCACAAGAGAACAAAGTATTTGTTGCTCTA
>SKCR01035616.1:0-50335 GCA_019454045.1 Zanthoxylum bungeanum | reverse complement strand
GCTAAAGCTGCGTATTTCATTATGAAATATGTCATAGCACACTTAACGGGAAAATTGCTTCCTAAAAAGGGAACCTTTAGGAGGATGTTTACAACATCCTGACGGTTTTGTCGTACCAAAACTAGCAAACAAGGTTTGCAGGTTATTCGATCCATGTTTGGATTGAAGCAAGCATAGGTTCTTGGAATTATCGTTTTGATGTAATCATAATGGAGTATGATTTAATTCAAAACGAAAAGATTTTGTGTATATAAGAGGGTTAGTGGGAGCGCACTGACAGTGGTTGTCCTAAATAATAATGATAATGTGTCATTTCTTGGAAATGATATTCCATAAAAACTATCGGTGAAAGCTTGGCTTTCGAGGAAAATTCTCCGAGAAATCATACATTGAAAAATGTACGCGACCTGGTGTCTCATACGCTTTGAGCATATGGATTCACAAACGGCCAATCCAAGTGATAGTCACTGGATTGATGTTAAGAACATCCGTTAGTATCTTAGAGAACTAAGGATGATGTCTTAGTCTATGGAGAAGGAGAACTTGAAGTGACTGGGGTCACTGTTGTAAGTCCCTAAACGATAAAATGACTATAAGTCGCAAACGGTACTATACAGTTTGAATAACGGTACAGTGAGCTGGAAATCTTCCAAGCAAGATACTGTTACCGAAATAAACAACAATGCAGGTTATTGCTACAGCTGAGGCGGGCAATAGAAGCCTTCTAGGTCGATAATAAATCAATTAGATTAGATATAATTGTGTTAGCAGCTAAGCTAAGCTTAAGCACAGGCTAAAGAATTAATGGTCTCATCAACGATCCAGATACATACTTCGATATTCATCTGATTCGTTCGGATCATACATCGTGGCGAGGATGTAATGATCCAATAAAATCGCATGAGACGATAATCAATGTAAATCCGCTGACGAAAACCTTTTCTCAGCACATTTGAGCCAATCGTAAATAGTTCGGGTGTCAAGCACTCAAAGTGACTGGCTATAGCCCAAGTGGGAGATTGTTGGACAATTATTGACCCATAGCGTCACTATTTGTACAGATCATGGTGTTGTTGTACAAATTAAACTATGTGACAAAGGAGATTGCACTCTTATCATTTGTGATTAGATCATCTAGATATATATAAATAATATTGAGAGCTCCTTGTGATTTATTCCTGGCCGGAGAATGATATGAGACAGTATCAGTCCACGAAGGATAAATCATTAAATATCCCTAGTCAGAGTATTATCGAGATTGGACATCGATAAATACGTAAAAGACTAGTATTACACTTGTGCGCGTTGTGAGGGCACAATGGCATAGTTCTCATATATTTGGGTATAAGATACTCATGCAAGTGTAATAGGAGGTTGTGTTTTAACGATGGTACGGGAAACAGCTTCGCTCTGGATAAGACCCCCTCATAATTCAATTGGTAGTATGACTATGTGTCTATGGAAGTCCGAAATCAGGGTAGGTGTATTGCGGTCTTAACCTGAGACTTGCACCGCTAATAAATACGACAATCAATATACTTTGGTTGAGGTTCTCCAAGGCTTTAACGGGTTTCTGTGTACGCCGATTCTGGGGTATATCAAGAATCGTAGTGTTGGGTGTGATCTCAAGACGGAAGTGTCACTCCAATCATTTGGAGATGATGGTCACGTGGATACAGGACTAGTTCTCTTAAATATTGCGCAGTTATCGGGATATTATGACTAGGTCTGTATATCCGATTATAGAGACTAGTCGCCAGACATCCGTCATGTGCTTCGTACGGGGCAGACACAATTCTAGCCCCAGGCCTAGCACGTGATCATCCGATACTGGACAGAAATACGCAATACTATGGTATACTACGCTTGATATAGATCCTTATTCCTGTAAGGATGTTTCCGGAGAATTGGGGAGGCATGGCGTTTTGCTAGAGGCTAACCTTGTCTTGTAATTCGGTATAAACGAAGTACGAGGTACTTACGTGTTCGGATAGTCCGATGACCGAATTTACTGCCAAAATATTCGGGGATCTCATGGGTCGCTTCCCAAAGATTCACCGATGACGTATAACTCGCACTCTAAATTAATAGGGATTAATTAGAAGAGAGAGAAAATAATATGGGATTCATTAAGGAGATATTTTATCTGGGATAAAATATCATTAAAGAGAGATAACGATTAATTTGGAATAATCGAGAAATTAATATATTTGATATATTAAACGAATTGGATTTCGACGCGGAATTAAAATTAGATTTTAATTCGGTGTGAGCGAATTAATTTAGAATTAATTCGTTAGCGACGTGAATAGTGACTTCACTAGGCGTAATCATTTAATACGACGCAACGTAAAATTCGTTAATTTGGAATTAGCGAACCAGAGCCCGAGATTATTTGCGAGTGCATGCGCATTTCGAATTCGAGTGTGGCACGTCAAATCAAGCGTCAATCGCTAGTCGCATCAAGCGTCAAATCACTTGTCACTTTGAGTGATGTGACTTGACAAGCTTGATTGATGTGATTGAGTGATTGAATGATGTGGAGTGGTTAGGCTTTAATGTTTTGACTTTAAAAGCCAAATTCACATGAAATGCATGTGAAATTCAAAATGAGTGTATTTAATACACATAATTTGGTAACAGATCACACATTCTCTCTTCCTCTCTACTATCTCATGTTCACGCCCAAAAGGGGCCAAAAAATTTGGTTTCTGTCAAAGAACCGTTGAGTTAGAGCCGGAACAAGGGGGAGTTGATGGGTTTGCGGCAAAAATCATCAAGTGCTAGCACACTTACGAGACATGCGGGGTGAAAGGTGATAGGGAAAGTCCACCCATGAGCCGGGAATCGTTTGACGCCCTTGGAGTCACCAAATTGGAGGCAAAAACTGAAACCAGTGAGCTCAACTCTGCACTCAGTTCATGCCTAAACCAGTGAGCATTTGAAGTTTTGTTGTTTCCGCGTCGTCAACCGATCGATGTAAGTATTCCGCAAACTTCTCGATTGTTATTCGCACATTATCATGCTTATAATTGATCTTGGCACCTTAATAGAAACCAAACACATGCAAGTCAAATCAAGCGTCAAATTGCAGTCACATCAAGCGTAAAATCACGTGTCATTTTGAGTGATGTGACATTTGATGATTGATGTGAGTTGATGTGAGGTGATGAAAGGCATAAAATGCTTTGCTTTTTTGAAATTGAAAAAGGTAAATGGTTTATTATTTTTGGAAAATATAAATAAACCTTTTACATTTTTCTTTTTCACACTCTCTCTCCCATTTTACGGTATTGGGTTTTGGAGCCAAATCTTCTCTTCTTCTCTCTCGGTCTTGGACCGATTCTTGTTCTTCATTTTCTGGTTCATCACCGTGAAACACAATGAAGAAAAGACTTGATTTTTTTGCAAGATCAAGGTGCTAGCACACTCTAGGAGGTATACCAAGGTGATAGGGCAGTGAGTTCGTGAGCATGGAAGACTATCACAAAGCTTGGAGCTTTAATGGAGTCCATTGTGGATTCTTCATGGAAGAGATCCATCCACCACCGTGCAGTCCCCATTGCGCAGCCCACTGCCGAGCTTGGAGAGGAGGGAAAAGTTTGCAGTTCGTTCTTGTCTTTGCAGCATCCAACCGATCCATGTGAGTAATTCGCACCTCATTTGTTGTATTTACACTTGTTTCATGCTTGATTTATGATCTTGGGAAGCTTAGAGCAAACCAACAATGGTATCTTGAGCCTTTGAAAGCATGAAATTGATTTTAGGGTTGAAATTGGGCAAAACGAATTTGGGCATGATTTAATGAAATTGGATGAATTAGTATGCTTAAATGTTGTTGAATTGATGACTGATTGGATCAATTTGATGAAAAGTTTTGGAACAATTTTCCCCAATTTTCTTGTGTGGCCGAAAATGAGAACCCTAAATTGTCTTGGAATTTGATTTTTTGATTCATTGGATGAGTAGAAATCATTTGGGATGTTGATTTAATGTTTAATTGGTTCAATTGGATTGGATTTGAAATGGATATAAATCCTCCTTGGCCGAGACTTTATGCATGAATAATTGGGTTTGATTTTGATCAAAATGTGTTGGACATGTTTTGTTAATGATAAGCATGATTAATTGTACAAATTTGGTGTTTTGGAAATATTGATTTGGGTAATTAATATGCTATACACTTTGGTTAATTAGAATTGAAAATTTGGAATTTTGTTTTAATTAATTGGGCTTAAAATTGGATTTGGGCTTATTAAGTTGTTATTGGGTTTATTGGGCTTTGTTGTACAAAGTTGGGTTTAGGCAAAATTGGTTGGATCCAATTAGGCCCAAAACCGCTTCCATAAAGCCCAAATGCGACTTAATGAACCTTTAAAGTTTAATTGGGCCTAATGGGCCAAATTGATTTCTGGGCTTATGGGGTAACTCCCGGATTGGATTTTGGTTATCGGTTTGACCCGAGTTGACCAAAAGTCCACGCCTTAAGAAATTAATTAAAAGCCCATTGGACTTTAATTAAATTGACGTTGGACGTTAATCGGGCTTTGAGACCCGTAACGATTAAATTTGGAATTTAAGTCGTAAAAGTTCATTATTAAAGTGTAGTATTTAATTGGAATTAAATAGTGAATTAGAATTAAATGCCTATTAAATTGGATTAATTATGTATTTAATTTAATTCGAGAATTCGTACTTTGAGTACTTATTCGCAAAACGAATTTGACTCGAACAAAAAATCAAATCGTTGTTTGAACATTGGATGATCACTAATTATCAGATTAATTAATTTGATTAGATTGATTGATAACATGCTTGTGTGAATACATGGTTGCGATGCATGAATAATGTATATCGGATGGATATTAGATGGGTGGGGCAATTTTAGAAATTGTAATAAATTTGATTTATTAATTGGACCTGCGTGTCCAGCCTTATTACCTCATATTCTTTGTATTCTCTTCTCACCTATTCCCCTCAATGTAAATGAGGTTTCTTTAGAAGTGTAGTGTAACGGGTAGAAGTAAATACATGTGCTAGCGGGAGAGAGAAGAGAGAAATATAGAGATTTGATCTAGGATCAATGTAAAGTATCCATCCGCATATCATTATTATTTTATATACGCGCTTTATTATGTGTTTAGAATGCATGTTTAAGGGTGTATGATGATGAGACCTTAACAAAGATAATAAATTGGTTGCCAATTTGCACGCGAAAAACCCTCAAATAATATTAAGCGTCTTTCCTTCCATTGAGTGATTCTCACTCAAGATCCGAGACGGCATTGGTTGTTGGCCAAAGTCAAGGCCTTTGTCTGTCAAGATGTGTTTGAATCACGAAGGCTTTGTTCCATATCAGTGTCTTGTCCAAGTTGTGGTTTGTTGGCCAAAGTCAAGACCACTTCTTGTCCATCGACATTGATTACGAAGCTTTCCATGGTCAATGAGTCGCGCTTGACTGGGATCACTAAGTTTGTTGTGCCAAAGCCAAGGCTTAGTTGATTCAGAGGAAAAAGGTTAGGTAATACATTGGATGTATTGGCATATATAAGATATATGTTTCGGACTTGGATGTCCCCCTACCGGATCTAGGAATTGGATTGGATCCAATCGATCTTAGAGATCTACCTAGTTAATTATCATACAATTTGTTGGCCAAAGTCAAGATTGTGTGATATTTAACGGGATCCTAGCCACTAGGAACACGGTTTCCCGAGTACTCGACAGAGGGTTAGAGGCTCGCCGAAAAATAGTGGGAGGCAAGAATTGAATTTGCAATATTCGTTCAATTACTCGCCATACGCGCTCAAACAAATCATTCGTCAATCAATTAAATGTTAGTTGGACTAATATTTAAATGTTGTTTTAATAACAGTTGGACTGTATTATAGTTGATTATATAATTGGATTATAGTAATCAATATATTTGAATTAATTAATTTCAATTTACAGTTGATTTTATAATTGGATTATAGTAATCAATGTAATTGAGGTTAATTAATTTAAATTATATTTGATTGTATAGTTGGACTATAATAATCATTATAAATATAGTACCACAAATCGTTGATTAAATAGTTGGACTATTAGAATCAAGATAAATTGAAAGATTAGTGTTTTAAAACATAATCCTGGGTGAAAATGTATTTAAACGACTTTAATTTTCAAATTGGGAATAAATTTCAGGATGGTCCTGGAAAAATAATAAGTTATTTTATTTGATAAAATAACATATTAGGCCTAAGCCTGGAGTTAAGCAAATAAGTGGAACATGATATTTGGAATATTCAATGTAATGATAACTTTAGTGCTTAATCCATTATACTTGTCATATAGACTCCTTAATTTCTTTATCAGAACTAAGGATTAGATTCTTAAAGTATGATTGAAATTGAAGGATCTTCATAAATCTATATTTAGATTTTAGAAGTAAATATTGCAATAATAAACTCTTGGAGAGTTAATGACTATTCTCAAGGAGACAAGTCAAACTTTGCAATTAGGCAAGTAGCGCAGAGGCGCACCTTACTTCGATATTCTAGAAACCCGAGGCTTGGCCAAAGGCTTCTGGAATATGAAAAAGGGCAAAGGCAAAATCATTATAATCTTCTAGGAAGATAAAATGACATATCCCAAGAAGGAATGAAGACGAGCAAGGCTCTGACTTCAAATATGATTGTCATAATTATGTTCACTACTAGTATTAAATTGGATTTTAAATACTTAGTGTGGTACATAAATATATATTGATGTTCAGAATCTGTTTGAACAGGATACTGACTTCAATAGAGATTAATCTGCGAATTGGAAACGGGACGAAAGTCGCTGTTTTAACGTAGATACCTAAGTTTAGGAACTACCCTCGGGTGTGTACTAAATTAGGAAACTGTTATAATGTAACTAGTTTGACTAGAACATTATCTCTATATCAGTGTTAACCCGCTGCGGGTGAACCTTATATATTTAGAACACTAAAGTGTTTTATTATATAAAGATGATATTGAGATAAACACATTAGATGTGAATAACAGAATTTATATTTGAATATAAATAAATCTCAAACGTATACATGACAAAACAAATAGCAAACTGATTTGATCAGGAGAAAACTTAAAGTGGCATTGTTGTCTGGGACACAATCAAACAAGAATCGTATATCCACACTTTTGAAGAGTGGGTACTGGACTGATTTGATTCCAATCAAATAAAGTCTACGAATCTAGTTTATTGGGCAAAGTGCCTAAAACACTATTTACTTGGTAAAAGTGTAAATGCCACCGATCTGTTAGCCCTAGTTCATAGTGAAGCAAGTGGGCCCATGTCTAGCTAGGCTAGATGTGGATATGAATATTTCGTGACCTTTACGGATGTGGCATCGCGTTATGGTTATGTGTTTCTTTTGAAGAACACAAATCAAAAACTTTTATAGTTTCGACACGAAATAGACAAACAGATCGGCTAAAGTATTAACGTCACGGTAAGACCGTAATGGAAAATACTTAAGCAATAAGTTTCTAATATACTTGAAAGAGTATAGTATTCTTTCAATGAGGACTCTTCCCGAACACGTCATTTTGACGGTGTGTCCGAACTGAGTAACCGAATTTTGTTAGACATGATAAGGTTAATCATGAGTCGCTCTGAGCTACCATTTCCTTCAACGGATAAGCATTAAACAGTGCAGAACTTATTTAGAATAAGGTTCCATTAAAATCTGTTTGACAGATTCATATTAGATATGAACGGGAAAGAAACCGGGTTTCACATTCCTGTTAATTTGGGAATGCTAGGCATATGTTTGGATGATACCAAACTAAAACCCAAATGGATAAGTGCCAATTGTAGGTTATCCTAGGGATACCATAAGTATTGTACTTATACATCTCACATGAGAACAATTAGATTGTTGCTCACCATGCGGTTTTCCTAAGAGGAATACCGATATGCAGTGGTAAGTGGGAGGATAGTAAAACTCGATGAAAATCAGAGTAATACTATTCCAGGCACAGATCCTTAAATGGAACATAAATAGTTCATCAAGGATGAAACTATTACCATTAATCTTCGAATACACAAGAACCGCGTAAGTCGGAGAGAGTCAGAAAACAACCTGGGGTATGGGTTTCTGATCTCACCTCGTAAAGATGTCAATCTCTTGAGGAATACCAACTGACTACGTATGAGGAAGTGATACAAGGTATCGACTCCCTATTATGACAAAGTGTCATGAGTCCGAAATGGATTCCATGTATATCAACAAGTTTGGACACTAGTTGATGTACCGCAAGGCATTGTGCCTAATGGTACTGTATAAGTCTTCAAAGAAGACATACATGGATGGCAACATACCAACGTATAAAGCTAGGCTTTAACGGAAAGGTATCGTTATCAACATTATGTTGATTTCGATTCAACCTTTTAACTGTTGCCATGATGAATCCATTTGGATAATGCTTGCTAATGCTGCATGCTTAACGGGAAAAATCGCTTTCCTGAAAAGGAAACCAATTGGAGGATGTTTAGAGCATCCTGTCGGTTTTGTCGTACCATAACTAGCAAACAAGGTTTGTAGGTTATTCGATCCATGTTTGCATTGAAACAAGCATAGGTTATTGGAATCGTCGTTTTGATGTAATCATAATGGTTTATGATTTAATTCAAAACGAAAATAATTCTTGTGTATATAAGAGGGTTAGTGGGAGCGCACTGAAAGTGGTTGTCCTATAAAATAATGATAATACGTCATTTCTTGGAAATGATATTCCATAAAATAAAACTATCGGTGAAAGCTTGGCTTTCAAGAAAACTCTCCGAGAAATCGTACATTGAAAAATGTATGTGACCTGGTGTCTCATACGCTTTGAGCATATGATTCACAAACAGGCCAATCCAAGTGATAGTCACTGGATTGATATTAAGAACATCCATTAGTATCTTAGAGATAAGGATGTGTCTTAAGCAATGGAGAAGGAGAACTTGAAGTGACTGGGATCACTACTGCAAGTTTCCTAAAACGATAAAGACGACTGAAGTCGCAAACGGTACTATACAGTTTGAATAACGATACAGTGAGCTGGAAATCTTCCAAGCAAGATATTGTTACCGAATAAACAACAAATACGGGTTATTGCTGCAGCTGAGGCAGCAATAGAAGCCTTCTGGGGTCAATAAAATCTAATTAGATTAGATATAGTTCTTTAGCAGCTGAGCTAGGCTACAGCACATGCTAAAGAATTAATGGTCTCATCAACGATCCAGATAAATACTTCGAATTCATCTGATTCGTTCGTTCGGATCATACATCGTGGCGATGTGATGATCGAATAAATCGCATCAGACGATAATCATGAAAATCCGCTGACGAAAACCTTTTCTCAGCAATTTGAGCGAACCGTACATAGTTCGGGGTTAAGACACTCGAGTGACTGGCTATAGGCCAAGTGGGAGATTGTTGGACAATTATGACCCATAGCGTCACTATTTGTACAGATCATAGTGTTGTTGTACAAATTAACTATGTGACAAAGGAGATTGCACTCTTATCATTTGTGATTAGATCACCTAGATGTATAAATGATGAGAGGTCCCTATGATTTGTTCCTGGACAGAGAATGATATGAGACAGTATCAGTCCATGAAGGATAAATCATTAAATATCCCTAGTCAGAGTATTATCGAGATTGGACATCGATAAATGCGCAAAAGACTAGTATAACACTTTTGCGCGTTGTGAGGGCACAGCGGCATAGTTCTCATATATTTGGGTATAGGATACTCATGCAAGTGTAATAAGAGGTTGTGTTTTACCGATGGTACGGGAAACAGCTTCGCTCTGGATAGACCCCCTCGGAATTCCATTGGTAGTATGACTATGTGACTATGGAAGTCCGAAATCAGGGTAGGTGTATTTGGTATTAACCTGAGACTTGCACCGCTAATACTTGCGACAATCAATATATTTTGGTTGCGGTCGTCCAGGGCTTTAAAAATGCTGGGTATATTGAGAATCGTAGTGTGTTGGGTGTGATGTCAAGACAGAAGTGTCACTCCAGTCATATGGAGATGATGGTCACGTAGGATACGGTACTGGTTCTCTTAAGTACTGCAGTCATCGGGATAATATGACTAGGTCATAGTTATCCGATATAGAGACTAGTTACCAGACATCCGACATGTGCTTCGTACGGGGCAGACACAATTCCAGCCCCAGGCCTAGCACGTGATCATTCGATACTGGACAGAAATATGCAATACCACGTATACTACGCCGATATAGATCGCTTATTCCTGTAAGCATTTTCTCTGGAGAATTGGGTAGGCATGGCGCTTTGCTAGAAGCCAACCTTGTCTTATGAATTGGTGTAAACGTAGTACAAAGTACTTACGTGTTCGGATAGTCCGACGACCCAATTTGCTACCAACATATCCGGAGATCTCATGGGTAGCTCCCCGAAGATTCACCGATGACGTATGACTCGCACTTTAATTAATCTGGATTAATTAGACGAGAGAGAAAATTAATCTGGGATTAACTGCGGAGATATTTTATCTGGGATAAAATATCAATTAAAGAGAGAAACGATTAATTTGGAATTATCGATAAAATAATATATTTGATATGTTATACGAAATTAGATTTCGACGCGGAATTAAAATTAGATTTTAATTGGGGCGAACAAATTAATTTAGAATTAATTCGTTAACGACGTAAATAGTGATTTCGCTAGGCGTAATCATTTAATTACGACGCAACGGAAAATTCGTTAATTTGGAATTAGCGAACCCGAGCCCGAGATTATTTGCGAGCGCATTCGCATTTCGAATTCGAGTGCGGCACGCAAGTCACATCAAGCGTCAAATCACATGTCACTTTGAGTGATGTGACATTTGATTGATTGATGTGAGTTGATGTGAGGTGATTGAAAGGCATTAAATGCTTTGCTCTTTTGAAATGAAAAAGGTAAATGGTTTATTATTTTTGGAAACTATAATAAACCTTTTACATTTTTTTCTTTTTCTACTCTCTCTCTCCCTTTTACGGTATTGGGTTTTTGGAGCCAAAAGCTTCTCTTCTTCTCTCTCGGTCTTGGACCGATTCTTGTTCTTCTTCATTTTCTGGTTCATCACCGTGAAACACAAGGAAGAAAGACTTGATTTTTTTGCAAGATCAAGGTGCTAGCACACTCTAGGAGGCATACCAGGTGTTAGGGCAGTGAGTTCGTGACCATGGAAGACTATCACAAAGCTTGGAGCTTTATGGAGTCCATGGCCGATTCTTCATGAAGGAGATCCATCCACCACTGTGCAGTCCACCATTTGCGGAGCCCACTGCCGAGCTTGGAGAAGGCAGAAAGTTGCAGTCGTTTGCTTGTTTCACAGCATCCACCGTCCATGTGAGTTATTCCGCACCTCCTTGGTTGTATTTACACTTGTTTCATGCTTGATTTATGATCTTGGGAAGCTTAGCAAACCAACACCATTATATCTTTGTGTTTAGGAATATTATCATTTGGATATGGTTGGACTTCTTGCCATGAGATGTGAACTTGTTGGGCCATTTAAACTGGGACGAGTTCACTCCTATGACAGTTAGCCCAAAAGCTTCTAAAATGATGATGGGCCGATTTGTGTGAAAATTTTAACAGTTGATATATTCCTTGTATCGAATGCATCTCATTCATCTCATGCATACATATTTCTTGTTAACACCCTAAAAGACATCATAGATTCTCGTTGGGTTAGGGAAGAGGGAAGACTCACTAAAAGACCGGTAACAGATATGAGTGCATCCGATAATGAGGTATCCCATATAGATCAGTTGGAAAACGGTCTCGCCAAAATTACTGAACAGTTGCAAACATTGACTATTACTGTGGCTGGTATGGCTGTACCCCGTGCTTGGGGAAGTTCTGAGAATGTGAGGCACGAGGAGCCTCCGAATGGGTTGGGGATGATATCTCTGATTTTGATGATGACATGGCAGAGTATGCAATAGGCAGAGTGATTGGGTCTCAGGCAGAATTTAGAAGCTTCGGGATGAGGTTGAAACAGTTACCCGCAAAATGAAGGGTAAACATGAAAAGTTGTTAGATTATGAGGCAATGACCTTCGAAGAACAGTTGTCTGCTCAGTTCAAGATGCCAGATATGGCTAAGTTCAACGAGAATGGGGATCTGAGGGTTCATCTCCGTCAGTATATATCAGTTATGAGTTATGTGGGTTTGACAAAGCGACAGGTGCAGAAGAAGTTTGGAATGTCACTCGATGGGGCACCAGTGGTATGGTATCACAGCCTTGAGAAGAAAGTGAGGGAAGATTGGAGGGAATTGGATGATGCATTCCTGAAACAGTATGTCACAGACTATGAGATAGATCTGTCACTCCCATGATCTGGAGAACACCAGACAGAAACCGGAAGAAAGTTTTCAAGGAGTATGTGGACCGCTGGAGAAGCCAGCTTCGAAGATGCAGACCAGGCCCTCAGAGAAGGACCAGATAAAAATGATCATCAAGGGCACCAAGCCCTCCATCTATGGAAGCTAAGGAGGATGACCCTCATGATTACTGATTTCGACAGTTGAGGAAACTGTCATGGATATTTGGAAGAAGAGGCCAAGAATAGAAATTCTATGGTCTAAACAGGAGGCCCATTGGGGGAACATCGGGAACAAAGCCCGTTTCTGCTGAGATTACCGTTATCCGAAACCGGAGATTTTCCAACTTGGGTAGACCCTTGTCCAAAGTATTGGAGAAATTGAAGAAGACGAGAATGGACTTCTGAAACCCCTAGAAACCCAACCCTCCACCACCACATCTCAACCTAAACCAATATTGCCAATTCCACCAACAGAAAGGCCACGATACCGACAACTGTGCCCGACTCCGCATGAATCCGGACCTTATAGACTCCAAAAGATACCCGACCCTGAAACAAAACGCCCCAACACACACCAGAACCCTTTACCAAATTACCACTCTGTCCCCCCACCGACCTATATGATAAACTCTGGCCTACCCGAAAGCCTTGTCCTTAAATCCTTTGACCACCAAGCCTATTGCCTTGGAATTTGGGATAGTAACTGTGAAGATGAGACAGAAAGGGAGCAGAATTTCTGGGAAGACTTCTCCAGTAGTGATGAAGAAGAAGTAAGGGGATGACCGCAGTGGGCGTTTCTATAATGACATGACTGAGAAGGGTAAAGGGTAAAGAGTGTTATCAGAGGGTAGAGAAGCGGCTGAGAATACAGAAAATGCCGATGGAGATGTAGTGTTGCAACAGTTGAGGAAAACCCGAGCCACAAGTGAGTATCTGGGATTTGTTGTGTGCATCTCAGGAGCACAGGCGGGCCATGGTTGAGGCCTTAAGCAAGATAGTGGTGACAGAGGATGCCAACCCCGCATGTTTGTTGGGTCAGTGCAAAAGGAGGCTTTGCAGGCAATCACTTTTTTGAGGAAGAACTCCCAGCTGAGGGGAGAAATCATAATAGACCTTGTTTATCAGAGCTGAAGTGAGGGGTAAAAGGACCTCTTGTGTGATGGTGGATGACGGCTCATCCATTAATGTGTGCCCGTTGAAGATTTTGGCCAAGCTGAGTATAAAGAAAACCGATCTGGATCCCTCTAGTATGACTATCAAGGCTTATGAGACCGTAAGCGAGGAGTTGAGGGTACATTTGCAGCAGCGGTCAAGGTTGGTCCTATTGAGGACGAAGTTGAGTTCACAGTGCTGGACATCCCAGCCACTTTTGCCTTGTTGTTAGGAAGGCCTTGGATTCATAAGCTTGGGGGAGTGCCCTCCACTCTGCATCAGATGATTAAGTTCCCATATGGGGGAGAGATTGTCACCATCCGAGCTGAGGTAGACAATGATGTTGCTGCTTTAGAAATACAACCTTTCACGAGGTTCCAAGTGTCAGCAACTTTTGAGGAATAGATGGATCCTAAGGTAGCTAGGATCATGGGAAAAATGAAGTTTGAGCCGGGTGAAGGTTCAAAATTGCCAGATTTCAGAGGACAGACTACTCGGAAGGGTTTGGGATACACATCTGATGAAGAAAACCGAAGGTTAAGAAGAAAGGTCTGAAACTGATGGAATGTTTTGTGAAGGCTTCGGGGTATCAAGGGGAGCCTGAACCGATGGAAGTTAATGGGATTGTGGTACCTGGATTTGAGATTTTCCAAGATATGCTGGGTAAGAATCCGATGATGGAAGAAATTGTGATGGAGGAAGAAGAGAATTGGGATGAAGTTGGAGAGCCTGACTCTTGAAGAGGATAAAGAGCCTGAGAAGAACCCAGTTGCAGAGGAAGAAATGTCTGTAGAAGATGAGGACATTTATCTTCCTGATTTATTTGAGTTTACCCCCGCATTTGTTAGCAATAAAGACAATCAGTTCGCTTATTTGCCTGAGTCTATTTCCTCTAACTTGCATGACTTGATTATATTTGATATCAGCTCCACTAAAACAAATGCATTTAACCTTGGTACACCTGAGAGTCCTAAGGAAATTCTGATTGCAAGTGAAGTTACCGCCGAGGAGAGGGAGAAATTAGAAGAAGTATTGGTCAGATATGCCAAAGTGTTTGCTTGGTCCTATGAGGACATGCCTGGAGTAGACAGAAACATTGCCCAGCACACAATACCAACTTATCCGAATATGAAGCCAGTGAAACAGAAACTTCGACGGATGAGACCTGAGTGGGCCGAGAAGGTCAGAGAAGAGGTTAAGAAACAGATATATGTGCGGTTCCTGGAAGTGGTAAAGTATCCTGAATGATTAGCAAATGTTGTGCCAGTACCGAAGAAAGACGGGAAAGTCAGAATGTGTGTGGATTACAGAGATCTCAACAAGGCTTGTCCGAAAGATGATTTTCCTCTACCTCATATTGATGTACTAGTTGATAGTGCAGCTTTATCTGCCATGTATTCATTTGTAGATGGGTTTTCTGGGTATAATCAGGTTCTTATGGCTGAGGAAGATAAGCACAAGACTGCCTTTGTTACCGAGTGGGGTACTTATTGTTACAGGGTAATGCCGTTTGGGCTCAAAAATGCAGGAGCTACTTATCAGCGGATGGCCACTACCTTATTTCATGACTTGATGCACAAAGAGATTGAAGTGTATGTGGATGACATGATGGTGAAATCAGAAATCAGAATCGGGCATATGGAAGCACTGGAGAGGTTCCTTCAGAGAGTTGACAAGTACAACCTGCGGCTGAATCCCAAGAAGTGTGTGATTGGGGTAACATCAGGAAAACTGCTGGGACATACAGTGGAAATGGGAGGAATTGAGGTAGACTCAAAAAGATCAAAGCAATCACAGAGATGCCAGCACCGAAGATTGAGAAAGAAGTCAGAGCATTCCTTGGGAAAATCCAGTACATCAGTCGGTTCATTGCCAATTTGACAACAGTGTGTGAGCCTATCTTCAAGTTGTTAAGAAAAGATCAACCGGTAAAGTGGAATGAGCAGTGTTAAGCAGCCTTCGACAAGATCATAGAGTACTTGGTAAAGCCTCCTGTGTTGAAACCTCCAAGATCGGGCAGACCTTTGATATTGTATTTGGCCATAGAATCAGAAGCACTGGGGCAATATTGGTACAAGCAGATGAGACAGGGGTATAACATGCAGTTTACTATCTGAGTAAGAAGATGCTACCGTATGAGGCTCGATATCAAGAATTAGAGAAGATTTGTTTAGCAGTAGTATGGGCATCCAGAAAATTGCGGCATTACTTCCAATCTTACAAGATCCAGGTAGTGGCAAAGGAGAATCCTTTGAAATATCTGCATTCAGTGCCTTCGCTAGTGGGAAAATTGGGCAGATGGTTAGTGTTGCTGACAGAGTTTGACATTGAGTACCTCACTTCTAAAGTGGTCAAAGGGCGAGCAGTAGCAGAGTTTCTGGCATTGCAACCTGTTGAAGGGGATCAGTATAAGTTTGAATTTCCAGATGAAGAGATCCAAGCAATAACAGTTCAGAGATGGAAAATGTATTTTGACGGAGCAGTGAATTACAAGGGAGCTGGAATTGGGATTGTGATAGTGACCCCCGAAGGAGAGACTTTACCTTTGGCCAAAAGGTTGACATTCAGAGTAACAAACAACATGGCCGAGTATGAAGCATGTGATTTTGGTTTGACTGCATTGATAGCCTTGAAGGCCGAGAGTGTGGAAGTCTACGGAGATTCTATGTTGGTAGTCCAGCAGATGCAAAGAGAATGGGAATTGAAAGAAGAACGGTTGAAACCTTACCTCTTTTACCTCAGAAAGTTGGCACAGGTTATCCCCGATTGTAAGTTTCAGCACTTGCCGAGAGAAGAGAATCAGATGGCAGATGCATTAGCTACACTTGCAGCGACTTGTTAAAATCTAGACAAGTTAGTGATGAGATCGTTGATACTAACGACAACAAGAAGACCTGTTTATGAGATAGAGAGAATTATGGAAATAGAGGTCGATGACGGTAAACCTTGGTATCATGACATTCAGATGTATCTGGAACATGGGGAACTCCTAGAGGGAGCAGGCAGAAAAGACAGAATAGCCATTCAGAAGTTAGCTTCCCAGTATATGATTTTGAAAGGGGAATTCTATAAGAGGCAAGCAAACGGTATTCAGTTACAGTGTTTGAGAAAAGAAGAAGCTCAGCGGGTAATGGAAGAAGTACACGCCGGGGTATGTGGTCCGCACATGAACGGGTTGAATCTGTCCCACAAGATAGTGAGCCAAGGTTTTTACTGGTCGACCATGGAGACAGACTGTGCGAAGATGGTAAAGCACTGTCATAATTGTCAGGCACACGGTAATTTGAATCATTTGCCGCACACAGAATTGCATGGGTTGTCAGAGCCGTGGCCTTTCTCAGCATGGGGAATTGATATGATTGGAGAGATTCGACCAAATGCATCGAATGGGCATCGCTTTATAGTAGTGGCAGTAGACTACTTCTCGAAATGGGTGGAAGCCGAATCATTCCGCAATGTTACAGCAAAGCAGATGGCAAAGTTTATAGCTCGAAATCCCATTTTTCGGTACGGTATGCCGCACCATGTAGTGACGGACAACAGAGTTCAGTTCTAGGGAGAAACGAAAGCAATGTTACAGAAATAAGGGATAGGCCATCACAAGTCATCGCCGTACAAGCCACAAGAAAATGGGGCAGTTGAGGTAGCCAACAAGACTATAAAGACGATTTTAGCCAAGATGACGGAAAACTGCAGAGATTGGGCCGACAAACTACCGTATGCTTTGTGGGGATAGAAGAACATCAGTAAGAACAGCAACAGGGGCCACGCCTTACTCTTTGGTCTATGGAATAGAAGTAGTTTTGCCAGTGGAAGTGGAAATACAGTCTATGAGGGTATTAGAAGAGGCAGAGTTACCGGAACAAGAATGGGCGAACAGAGGTTGATCAGTTAGCACTGCTGGATGAGAAGAGAACGAAGTCTTTGTATCACATGCAGTTGTATCAGAAGAGACTAGCCCGAGCATTCAACAAGAAGCTACGCCCCACCAAGATAAAAAAAGGTGATTTGGTACTTAAGCAGTCGAGGCCGTCGATGACAGATCTGAGAGGAAAGTTCAGACCTAACTGGGAAGGACCTTACATAGTACAGAAAGTAATGGGAAATGGAGCAGTGAGACTGTCAGACTTGGAAGGGAATGAGTTCACCGAGCCGATCAACGTAGATAGATTGAAGCAGTACTTTGCCTAATGGAGAGAAGACTGAGCAATCATCAGGAAGATTGACGGAAGACCTAACCCAACGGAATAAGAAAATTATTCATGCATGCATACATGTAACATACCTTGCATTCTCTTTGTGTTTGTTTTGTTTTGTGTTCGCAGGTTCGAAGGATAAAAGAGAAAGCGGCAGAGATGAGCTAATCAAAAGCAGCGTCAGGGCAGTTTCAGTTTCAGGGGTGAGTCCTAGGGGGCGAGGCCCACATCAGCAGTTTCGGGTATGCGTCTCAGGGTTGTAACCCACTTCATCAGCGGTTGTGGGGATGCATCCCAGGGTTGTAACCCATATCACCAGTAGTTTCGGGGATGCGTCCCAAAGTCGAGGACCCCGTTGTCGGTTGTAGTTATCAGGATGTGTCCCAGGGTCGTCGGCCCCCTACATCGTTAGTTTTGGGATGCATACCAAGGTCGAGGCCCATATTTTTGTCAGCGGTATTGGGATACGTCCCAGGGTCGAGGCCCCTATTGTCGGTTGCAGCTATTGGGATGCGTCCCATGATCCAGGTCCACTGCGGCATCAACTCAGGTCGAGGCAACATGCAAGTCAGGATGCAGCTGGCGAGCCAGGTAAGTGAAAATGCATTGCATAACTTTGATAGGATTGTTCAAAGTCACACACTGCATAAGTCCCATCAAAGTGGGGGCGACTGTAGGCATTGCATTTTTGCATGTGAGTCCTTATGATGAGTCTTATTTGGAGGCACTACCTTTTTAGTCGAGGAAGTTGCGGGAAACGGTCGTCAGAAGGGAATCGGTATTTCGTTAATTTTATCCGCTTGTTTAGCTCCAAACTCACTCGTTGGACCTCCATTTTAAAGCACCTTTAGCCTAAAAACCCGCAAATCATTTAACCTTGGCCCAAACCCACTCACCAAGCTCACACGCCCATCACCTTGGCCCACATGCCCAAGCCCTAAAATACAACCCAATTAATAAAATATTAATTAAATAATAAACCAAATTAAATAAAACATTAAATAAAATCATGCCTAATTAAAATCAATCAACAAAATATTATTCCTAATTAAAAATATTGTATTCCTAACTTAACAAATATTATGCCTAAACAACACAAATTAAATATATTGACTTCCTAAATTGAACTAATTTTGTCCCCCCTCAATCTTAGGATTTCCTTGTTTGACACTAAATCAAATCCCCCTTAAATGCCAAATCCCTTTCCTTGTCAAGCAAGGAGTAGCCCTACCCCATTTGCCTATAAAAAACCAACCTCTCCCAACCCTTGCAGTCTCTCTCACTCACACGCATACAGCAAGAAAAAAGCCTCTTGATTCACGCATACAGCAAACAAATATTTCTCTTCTCCTCCTACACCCTTAGCCGAAAATCACAGCCCCATAAACCCCTCCATTGCCGAAAACATTACAACCTGAAACACCACCGAAACAACCCCTATACAGCAGCACACATCACCAAAAAATAGCCCCTACACATCAGCCCCAAAATAGCCCCTAAATCACCTAAACCAGTGACTAAAAAAATGCACTTTTAATCCCTAAAATAATAATTAAAAAACTGTACTTAAAGCATTTAAAAACACCCAAAACATTAGCCTAAAACACCAAAAATAATGACCAAGATACAGCAGAAGTACAGCAGCATAACAGCAGCGAAACAGAGCAAAAACAGTAGCTTGAGCAGTGAAACAGCGAGGAAAAACGCAAACCAGTGAACCAGAAAGTTGCGGAGCTTTGGCTCTTCCGATCACCGTGAAACGCAAGTCCGAAAGTCGACATAAAAGGTTAGACCTGAGGGTACTTTTCACATTCATTTTCATTTATATTTTTATCATTTATTGAGTTTCGTTTGCATGATTATTGTGGAGTGAAGCATGTTGTGGCCCTTGAATAGATATAAAATGCATGAATTGTAAAATGATGTATGTTGTGGCCCTTGAATAGATAGAAAATGCATGAATTGTAAAATGATGTATGTTGCGGCCCTTGAATAAAATGAAAAATATTTCGCCTCTCGTGGTATATAGGATAGAAACCCGGACATAAATTTCATAGCCGATTCTGAATGGACGGTAGCATGATCTGTACTCGGGATACAACTCCACGTACCACTTGAGTAAATGGCGCATATTTCATTTTAAGTTGTTTTGATTTTTTTATTATTCGCTACTTGATTTCCGCATGTTATTTGTTTATGTAATGATGAGATAAAGCACATGGGCTTAGTAAGTGTGATTAAAGGTCCTCTATTTTGAGAGGTTAAAATCCTTTACCACGATGCTTCGCCGCGCCGGATGATGTATATTGGATTGGATGTAAGATATGTTCAATCGGATAAACGAAGTCCGATATCGTTGTCTTTACTTTTTATATATGTATTATGTTTTTGTGCATGGGCTTAGTAAGTGGGATTAAAGGTCCTCTATTTTGAGAGGTTAAAATCCTTTACCACGATGCTTTGCCGCGCCGGATAATGTATATTCGGTTGAATGTGAGATATGTTCAATCGGGTATACAAAGTCTGATATCGTTGTCTTTATTTTTATATGTATTATTTTATTAGCGAATGGGCATAGTAAGTTGGATTAAAGGTCCTCCTTTTCGAGGGGTTAAAATCGTTTACCACGATGCTTCGCCGCGCCTTGTAGCTCGTTATTATTTATTAGGTGTCATCTATTCATCCGTTCATGTATGTGTCATGTTATTTACTGCATTTTGGAGGTTACTGCTGTAACCCCGTTCGAACTCGTTTCAGAACGCCGCACGAACGTATGTTTTCTGTCTACTCCCGTTCAAACGTGTTATCAAACGTTATACGAACGCGAACCTTTTGTTTACCATTCGAACGCGTTTACAAACGCTACTCGAATGCGCATGCATTTGTTTCATCGGGTCTGGTCCCGTTCGAACGCATTATCAAACGCCACACGAACGAGAACCTTCTGTTTACCGTTCGAACGCTACACGAACGCGCATACACTGAACTGAATCTGTTTCATCACATGTCATGCATAATTGTTTCTTAGGTGATTTCTCTTGTATCATGTAATCAATCATACTATTTGAATTCCTGCATTTGTTTATTTGATGTGTTAATGAGATGGTATCCAAGCATGATTAGGCCGTTAGTATGCTACTTGGTTCTTAAGCATGATTTAGCCCATTTAGTTGTTCATTTTCAAAGCATGATTAGTCCTTTATTTTACGTTTGGAATTTGCATTATGTTTAGGTTGTTCTTTGTTTTCCGCATTATATGATCGAAACATGTTCATGAGATTGCCGTGTGCTATTGCATGTTTGCCGTTATGATGATTACTTTCATGCATGTTAACTTAAAAGTAGAATACTCATTGGAAATAAATGTTGCTTAGGCTTGGTTAAATTATTGCACAAATCATTTCATTACAAGTGGCATAAGTAATGGACCATTCTGAACCCCACGGTTTGAGGTCTTCCCTTACGAGGGGTGAGTGCGGCCTTAAATCTCATTTTCCCGGTTCACACCGGGTGGCGACTCCATTATTCTCAGGCTTAGTCCCCGCGGGCTACTCTGTACTCCCAACCGGGCCGCGAGCCCGGGACAGCATGCGTCTTCCCGATTTCTGTGTCCTACACACACCCTAAAAATCAACCTTCAATTACCGTAAACAGCAGCCCAAATCACCCCTAAATTACACCTAAAAACCGCAAAAAAAGTCCCCAATTACCGTGAGAACAGTGACCAGAAACAGCAGCCCAAAACAGAGGAAACAGCAACCCAAAACAGCGAGGCGATGAAGGAAAACAACGAACCAGTGAACCAGAGGAGTTGCGGAGCATTAGCCCTTCCGACGGTCGCATAACGCACTTCCAAGAGATGACTTAAGAGGTTAGACCTGAGGGCACCCTTTTTATTTATTCTCGTTCTTTTGTTATTATTTCTTCGCATGTGTATTGTGGATCCCTTAATGTTGTGGCCTTGGGATGAATGAAATATGTGTTATCTCTTGGGGTATATCGGATGGAAACCCAGACGTAAATTCCGTAGCCAAATCCGAATGGACTGTAATGCGGTCTGTACTTGGGAAACAACTCTACGTACCACTTGAGGGACACACATATTTCGTTTCATCCAATCTCATGTTTATTCTTGATTTAATCATTTAATATGTTATTTTCCTTTATGCATGATTTAGTTGTTTAGTATGTTCTTTTTTTTTTATGCATGATTTAGGTGTTTATGTGATTATAGGTATCATTTTTTGTGATTCTGTTCGGATGCATTATCAAACGCTACACGAACGTATGCATTCTGCCTCGTCTCATTCGAACGCGTTATCAAACGCTACTCGAACGCGTGCATTCTGTTTACCGTTCGAACACATTTATGAACGCTACATGAACGTGCACTGGACAGATCCATTCATCATGTTTTATGCATGTTTGTTTCCTTAGTTATTTCTTTCCCCATCATATGTTTAGTTAGCTCTTTTAATAATTATGCTTTTACCGTTGTTTTTTATTTATCTTTCCGCATTTATTTAATATGTTCATGAAATTGTGTATTTACCATTATTTCGATTTACTTTTATGCATGCAAACTTAGATATAGGTAGTACGAAAACTTAGATGTATGTTGTTATTGCGTAGACTTGGTTAGATTATTGCACAAATCCATTCATTACAAGTGGCATAAGTAAGAGACCATTCTGAACCCAACGGTTTGAGGTATTCCCTTGCGAGAGGTGAGTGCGGCCTTAAATCATATTCCCAGTTCACACTGGGCGGTGACTCCATGTTATTTCTCCGGTTTAGTTACCCTGTGGGCTACTCCGTTCTCCCGACTAGGCCGCGAGCCTAGAACAGCGTCGTCAAGTTCTGTGTCCTACACTTACGTTAAATACGGTTGCACTTCATCACAATTACTCAATATAAACCAATGTGCACGGTGAACTTCCTCAAAAGTTAGTAATTTGACACATACTGCTCCAAATGGTCTGCAATTTTGACGGAACAATGTGATATCTTGCTTATTACTTGCATCTCCATCATAGTTTCGTGGCCGACGATTAAAATGAGTTTCAATATTCTGCATGTACATCGAACAAAATGTTATTGCTTCACTGATTACAACAGCTTCTGCTATTGACCCTTCAGGTCGCGACTTTTTTTTCAATATTGTTTGTAATGTCCCAAAGCCCTGCAGATATGACAACAAGTTTGCATTAATAATAATTCAATGCACAGTAAAAAATTTAAGAATGTAATATTAAAACTGTATAGTACCTCTCAGTGGGATACATCCATCTGTAATAGACATGACCTCCCTTCCTAGCTTCAGCCGTAAATACAACAGCCAGATGTACCATCACATCAAAAAAAGGGGTGGCAAAATTCACTCCAGCTTGCATAGGATTATCATGATTCCTCGCTCAAGTTCGTCAATAACAGATGTGGTTAATGTCCTTTACATAATTGTTTAAAGAAGCCACATAGATCAAGTACGACATCGCATACATTCAAGGGGAGATAAGGTCGAATGCCAACAGGAATGAGAATCTCGAGAAGCACATGACAATCGTGACTCTTTAACCCCGTTATTGTATCATCTCTGACCCAACGCCCATATTCGATGCATAATCATCAGGAATTTAACCATTTTCAGCCAATCACATAATGATTTTCTCTCTGATTGAGTTAGCACATAACTAGCAGGTGACTTAATAAGACCTCGAGAAGTGACTTGTAAATGCAATTCACTGCGAATTCTAAGATCTTGTAGGTCCAATCTAGCATTTACAGTGTCTTTTGTCTTACCCGGAATATTGAATAGTGTGCCCACTAAACTCTCACATATGTTTTTTTTCTATATGCATTACATCCAAATTATGTCGCAAAACTCAGAGTCCCTCAATATTCTAACTCAAAGAAAATATTGTTTCCTGTCCAATTCAACTCTTCAGGTTGACGTTTTTGATTTTTATCTCTATTATTAGGATGTTTACCTGGTGTGTTGTCTCTGAGATGTTGATGTTGGCAAAGTATGTCGAATCCAGACAATGGACTGGGCATACTCTGAGGTTCATGTTGACCGTTAAATAATTTACTCCTCCGCCAAGGATGACTCAACTCAAGAAATCTCATGTGTCATGTGTATCCTATTTTATTCCGTAATCGTTGCGAAGGTGTTTGACCGGCACAAACTGGACATGCCATGTATCCCTTAGTGCTCCATCCAGATAATGAACCATAAGCTGGAAAATCATTAATGGTCCATAATAATGCGGCATGCATCTGAAAATACTGCTCGAAAGCTGCATCATAGGTATGCACACCCACATTCCATAATTTTTATAACTCCTCGATCAATGGTCTCAAGTAAATATTCATATCTTTACCAGGGGAACGTAGACCAGGGATAAGCAATGACATAAACATGAACAGATCCTTCATACATTTCCATGGAGGTAAGTTATATGGAATAACAATAACGGGCCACATGCTATAAGAGTTGTACATATTCCCAAACGGGTTAAAACCATCAAAGGCAAGACCTAACATGACATTACGGGGGTCCTCAGCGAAACGAGGGTATATGTCATCAAAATCCTTCCACTCGGTTCCATCCGCAGGATGTCTAAGTATGCCCTCCACATCAATCCTCTTTTCATGATGCCACATCATGTCAGTCGCTGTGTGTTGTGACATGAACAACCTCTACAGCATGGGCGTTAAAGGGAAATATCGCAATATCTTTTAAGGCACTTTCTTCCCCATACCACGGACTTTGTAACGACTTTCACCACATATCGGACAATATTCAAGTGATTTATACTCGGCATGAAATAATACACAGTCATACTTACAAGCATGAATGGATTCATACCCATTCCCAGATCACGCAACATTTTCTTTGGCTCGTAGTACGACTTAGGCAATTCACTTCCAACCGGTAACATTTGGCCAGTAACTCTAGCATCATATCAATACTTTTGTTGGTCATTATGTTGATCACTTTAATGTGTAATAATTTCACAACAAAATTCAAGATCGACATTTCAGCACCTTCAAATGGAATTTTTTTTTACCTCATCAAGTAGTTCACTAAATAAATTTTGATCATTTCCACTTAACACTGGCATGTCACCACTAACACTATGACCAAGTTTTGGACCTTGTAAGTCATGCAAAACATCGGTTATCTCATCGTTTGCAGGTTGATTGTAACTACTGCTCCCTTCACCGAAATAAATAAACCATAACTGAGAATTATACTGCTCACCGTGATAAATCCACGTACGGTAAGTTGGTGATATTCTCGGCATGTATAAATGATTATAAACTTCATCTAACCGTTTCCTTTTCCTATTCAAACAATTTGTACATGGACACCGAACACGACCTTCTGCATCAATGTGTTGCTTTGCGACTTCCATGAACTCATACACTCCATTATGATATTCAACACTCAATCTATCCAGCGAGCTCATCCAATTTCTATCCATTTCAGCGAAATACCAAAATATAATAATACAATTATTAAACATCATATTACACTCATCAACATTACTAATTCATTAATTATTTATTTAAGCATATACATATATATTTAGTTGATAAATTAAATAGTTTACAGAAAAATTATATTTAGTTAATTAATTAACTAATCTACATATATGAATCATAAACCACTAACAAAAAGTATATAATAAACATAATCATAAAAAATGAAAATAATAAAGAAATATGAAAGAAGATTTACCTTATGGAAAATTGATTACAATTTTACTGAAAATTTGTAGGAGAGTTGTGAGGTTGCAGAGGAGAGATTCTCATATTTCAGAGGATGAAATTGAAGAGAATCAGAGAAAAAAGGAGGGGGAGAAGGGTTGGTGGCTTTCTGCATTTTAATCTATCTTTAGCATTGAAACAATAAATTCGACGCTAATTGTCTGATTTTTAGCGTCGAATCTCCTATTTCGACGCTAAATGTCTGATTTTTAGCGTCGATTTAAAATTTAGACGCTAAATATTAAAGGATTGTCGGTGGAATCTTCATAAACCTTTAGCGACGCTACTTCGTCGACGCTAAATTTCAAGTTTTTGGCGTCGAATATGATTTTTGACGCTAAAAGTATAACATTTAGCGTCGCAATTTTATGTCGACGCCAAAAATTATTGGAATAGTTAAAACACGTTAGCGTCGAATAATTTTCGACGCTATAAGTCATACTTTTAGCGTCGATATGTGAATTCGACGAAAAAAGTTGAATATTTGGCATCGAATATGATTTTCGTCGCTAAAATCTTGATATTTGGCGTCGAATATTAATTACGATGCTAAAAGTGATTATTTACGTCGAAAGTGGATTCGACGCTAAATTATTGGACGCTAAAGGCCATAATTTTTGTAGCAAGTGATGGGTCGATTTCCATGTTCGTGACATATTGATTTATAAATGCTTTTATCCAGTTAGCATGATTGTAGGCAATGCATTTTTGCATATAAGTCCCGATGATGAGCCTCGTGTGGAGGCACTACCTTTTAAGTCACGGAAGTCACGTGAAATGGACGTCGGAAGGAAAGAGTCAGACATTGACATCTTGTTGGATTTAATTCGCTTGTTTAGCTTCGGGTTTGCTCGTTGGACCTCCGTTTCAAAATTATCCTTGGCCCAAAACCCCCCCAAGCCACACTTCATTGGCCCAAAACCCCCGAAACCCACACTAAGCCCACGCCCATAAGCCCATAAAACCAAACCAAAACACAAACACAAACCCCACGTGAACAACAAAAGTCAAGCATCACACAAAGCAAATAAACAAATCAAAAACAAGACACACCTCACGTCACTATCCACACAAACACAACAAAAATAATAAACCCTAAAAGCCAATGAACCCCACGTGAAAACATAAATACAAAGCAACAAATTAATTAAATAACCCAAATCCACACCAAAAGATCAAATACAAATCACAAAGAGACAATCACAACAAGACAAAATCCTAGCCTACTAACAATCCACGCTGAAACAAAACATCCCACACAAAACAATTAAATAACCCAAACAAGACAATTAAACCCTCACACCATGCACCATCCCACGTGAACACACAAAATTTCAACAATAAACAAGTCCAAACAATCACAACAAGACAAACCCTAACCACTCTCTCCATTAAATATTGCCTCCCAATAAATTATCCCTCCAACCCTCCACCAAATAACCAATAATTTAATAGCCATTCAAACCCTCTCCACCTCAACCATTATAAAAAGAAACAAAAAAAACCCTAATCTCTGGAGCCACAAAACTTGCACATGTGAAACCCCCCACTCTCTCTAGACATCATCACTAATCTCACACAAGTAGCCTCTCAAACTCCATGCACACGTGAGCAGCCCCCTTCAACACACTCAAATCAGCACCCACTAGCCACTCACACTCAAAGAACCCACACCACACTTCACTCTCTCCACGCAAGCCCTCTCCCACCAAACTGCACGTTGAACGTGCATGAAGCCCTCACGTTCACAAGCCAACATAAATTAAACACTCACACACCTGGCACTGACTCACTAGCAAACAGCCACACATCCCTCAACTCAACCCTCATGCAGCCAACACGTCCATAACCTTAATGTTCAACACACGTAAAAGACCCCACTCGGTAGTCTCCATTCAACCCAACACAGCAGCCACACCTCAGCAAACCTCACGGACGCACAGATCAACCAACAAAATCCCACATCGACCATGAACCACCCCCCCTCTTCTCACCTAACCGACACAGCCAGAAACCCCAGACACATGCACGCCATTCATGCACATAACACACACTGACGCACATAAAAAAATCCTCTCAGCCGACTAAATTACCTTCAACCTCACGCCACTCAACATGCCCCTCTCCACGTAAAACACATGCATGCAGACCTCATAACCAACACATCCAATAAAGCACGTTCATCACCCCTCACAGCCACTTGAGACACGTCCCCATAAGCAGTCCCCCTGACCGAAGCAAAACAGCCCCCAAAAATACCCCCAAAACATTGTGCAAATCAATCAAAACCAGTCCCAAAAATCACCCCCTGCTGTCCCGGAAATTAGCTCCCAAAATTGTGAACAAAACTGCAGTGAAAACAGAGAAAACAGCGAGCTGAAATAGTGAGTGAATCAGAGAAAACAGCGAGCGGAAACCGCGAGTGAAAACAGAAAAAATAGCGAACCAGTTAAAACAGCAGAAACAGTGGACCAGTGAAAACAGCAGAAACGATAACCCTTCCGGCTCCGTGAAACGCACTCCCGAAAAGACGACTTAAGAGGTTAGACCTGAGGGCATTGTTATTTATTTTTCTAAGTATGATTTAGTCGTTTAGTATGTCAATTAATTTTCCAAGCATGATTTATTTATGTTTCCGCATGTGTTAATTTAAAGTATTCATGAGTTATGTGTTTACTGTTATCCCGACTTATTTTTAAAGCATGCAAACTTAGATATAGGCCGTATAGGAACTTAGATGTAGATTACTTTTGCAAATGTATGTTGCGTAGACTTGGTTAAATTATTGCACAAATCCGTTCATTACAAGTGGCATAAGTAAATGACCATTCCGAACCCAACGGTTTGAGGTATTCCCTTGCGAGGGGTGAGTGCGGCCTTAAATCATTTCCCAGTTCACACTGGGTGGCGACTCCTTTATTCTCCGGTTTAGTCCCCCGCGGACTACTCTGTACTCCCGACCGGGCCGCGAGCCCGGAACAGCGTCGCCGATTTCTGTGTTCTACAATGATCATTGAAAGAATAATTATATAAAATTAGCAACAACAAATAGTAAAAATTTACACATAACGAAAACTAACCAGCGAACCTAGTTTGTTTTGGATCACATTCGTGTATGCAAGACATGCGGGTGCATATTGATTTAAGGCAAATCAACCCCGCAAATCATACTGTGATTTGCACCTCCTGCAAGGGCATATATAAGAGAATCTTTATCCATAGGTTCTTACCAATTTACAATCAAGAAAGTATATATAATTCCTTCTAAGCTTAGTTACTTCTCAGATGTGGGATAATTTTAATTTTCTTTATTTTTCTTCATAATGCATACATTTTGTGAAAAAAAAATTCACTCATTGGAACAAAATTTTGAACGTATCAATATATCATTTCGAACTACTTACGGAGGATCCGAAAAGCTCATGATCTCTTAATTCCCATAAGTGGAACCCACTTAAAATTATGTTCTAAAATTAGAAAAAAAAATGCTCATTTTCCTGCAATTATATCATTAATAAATGGGTTGTAAACTAACGCTCATATCACGAATATTATTCGTGTTAAATATATAAACGTATTAATATGGTGTAATAGAATAATTAAAAATTGGATTAGCATGACATAATTAATAATTATGTTAATTTATATTAATTGGAATACTGAAAGGTCCTATTATATCCGTATGGTTGTGTCGTGTTCAAATATTAACAATAGCCAAACTGGTAGTGAAGATGATTAGAGTGGTAGACTTTGAGCCTTATTTGGGAAAAGGTCGTCTTTGCACATTAAATTTTCTTACCGACAAGCATTTATGGCAGAGTTGCTAGACTTATGACGTGTAAACACCGTCGGATTTATGTATTTCTTGATTCTCAGCCGTTGATATACCGTGCTCCATAAATCTCTGTACTCTCTTATAACTTCCATCCATGTCTCTCACTGTTTCAAAAGACTTTGATAGTTTTTCCTATTGGAAAATGACATGTTTCCTCCTCATTAATTAGCTGTAATCAATACGAAAGAAAAACGATGAATCGAAAAAGGTCTTTGGATGATATCAATGATTTGTGAGAAAATTGAAGCAATTCATGCAGGAAAGTTGATTTTCTTTGGACATTTTCTAGGAAAACAACTGTGATTTAATGGTTTCAAAGTACGGATTTAAATTCAGTAGCTTTTTATAAATTATAATTGGTAATTATTAAATAAAAATTATAAATAATTTAACTTAATTGTCTGTTAGGGTTTATGCTCGGAGTGCCAATCCAAATCGTATTATGACCGGTTCATGAATATGAACCATTACTTTTTCTATAATATTACGTACCTCTTATCTTTTATATATATGGTCGATCTCATTTAGATTAGATTGAAACAAAAAGATTTTAGTGATATGTATATTAGATAAGGACCCGATAATATATAATGTAGTGCACAGTTACAACGTAATTTGTAATATATTCTCAAATTAAGTTCCTCATCAAGATTTACTGACATGGGTCAGTTAGTAAAATTCATTGAGACCAGTACATGTTGTATATTGAGACTTGGTCTGATGGTTTGTCCCAATGAACCATGAGTCTTGGGAGACTCATATAGACTTGTAGGTGTTTATTTGATAAACATTAAACGACTCACAAGAAGATTCATAATAGTGGGTACATCTACGTTAATGAGAATCTTCTCGAGTCGAGTAGCATAGTGGTCCTTTGAATTGAGATATCATTGTGGATGTGTGAGCTATCATCCACACTTTGACGGCAGTCACGCCAACGATCTTTTTATATCAGACCTTCGCCTGTCTGTTGGGTGTGGACTGATGCTCTCTATATCCTGTGATATGTATCCATAGAGGATTCGTCAGTCCCGTGTACAAGATTTAAGCATCCGCTTCGTGATACTCTAAAATCCTTGGCTAGGGTATACTGTGAAACTGTTCCGAGTATTTGCGTAGAGAATCGCGATTATATGTCGCGATATAGAGAATTGTACATAACGAAGATTTGACATTTTTATCTATATCTCTGGTACAATTCGGATGACATTTGACGAAAGGACTATACGTATGCGATGACCTCAACTTGTATGGTTCAACGTGGTTATTTGTGGTCATCGTAATTTGCGGTGGGCAAAATACGCACACGGAAATTATTTTCGTGACAGATACACTTAAATCTAGAGAGTCCCGCTAATAAAGAATGCTCGTAGAGCACTAAGGCTATCAATTACGAATAATTTGATTATTCGTAATGTTACACATGGTGAGGTATTTTAGTATTTAATGTGTATGTGTATATGATAAATAATTTGATTAAATACACATTAATAGTAATTGGATTTTGACACTTCTACAAAGATTATTATTTTTAATTAATTGAAGTAATTAATTAAATTTTAGTGCTTAAAGAATATCTTTGGAATATTCATTCATTAGTACTTATTGGATAAGTATTAAACTTGACAAAATTGTGGCAATTTATTTTTAGGCATTGTTGGCTTATTCTTAGCCTTGTGTTGCTAGTGTTGTAAATAACCAAAATACCCTCCCATATTTAAAGTGCCACTTTCGGCCAAATAAAAAAGTGAGTGAATGAAAAATGGGTTTCATTCATTTTGACTTTTTAAAAAGCCACCTTCGGCCAAATGCAGATAGATGCATGCATTTTGAAAATTTAAAATGGTGAATGAAAGGCCATTCGGCCATTTTCTTCAAATGAAAGGCATGCATTTTGAAAATGATTTGAAGAATCAAATGTCATTTTCTGTAAAAAGCTGTTCGATCATTGGTTGAAATGGTTTTTTTTTTTTTTTTTTTTTTTTTTTTTTTTGCTTGTTTTGGTTGCTTTGAAATGGTTTCAAATAAATCAATTTGGGGCTTTCTCTTAGAGAGACAAAAATAACAAATTGGAAGCATAAACAATTTCAATTGGAGCTTAAACTATGGATAGTGGAGGAGTTAAGGTAATTCCTTAACTAGTTTTGTTGAAATATATTTCAATTTGTTCCAATTAAATTACATATGATATAGCTAGGGTTTATGCTTGTTTTATGAGTTTTGTTTGTGAGAAAATAAATTGATTTATATTAGGGTTGCATGTGTAAACAAATTAGGACAATTAGTGTAATTGACCTAGTTAGGGTAGTTGATACTCATATTGTCATTCTAGAGTTATATTAGCCACTCACAAGTGACCTAGAATTATTTTAGAGTAATTTTATGGTGGGACTCTATGGATTGACCTAATTGGATTTGTTATGGATAGTAATTGAATTAATTTGAGAATTAATTTGATTAATTTATAATTAATTCAATTTTAGCTTAATTTATGAAATTGAGTTATTGTGGATGTAAGTGGATGTACTATAATGCTTAGGAATATTTTTTTGGACTTTTTCAGAATTATTCCGGATGTGTTTTGTGATTTGTTTGTAAAATTATATTATGGGTAAAATCGTAATTTGATGAAATTATGATACCTATGAATGTCATGAGTGATTAGGGCAAAATAAAGATTTATAATTGGTATACGATATCGATTATTTATCGTGACTGATAAAAATTTTAAAAATTGATTTTGCTTGATAGTCGCGCTTCCGCCCAAATAACCCCATCAAAATGGTTTCATAGTAAGTTTGATCATTCATCCACAATTTAATTCATGTATAATATATGATATTAAATCCAAATCCGGTTTACACATGATAGTAATATGGACATAAAGGGATTTCTATAGCCTAACCTACATCATGCCAAAGCTGTGTGGGTGTGGCATATAGGAATCCTTGTCAATTCGGATTACTAATCTACATTTGATGTCAATATAAAAGCCAAAACCCATTATTAGAAAATTCATATTAAATAAGGTTTTATAGTAACTAGCGTTAGGGAACACTTGTTTCAAGGTCTGCATTGTCAATACAGATGTGAATGTTTTCCTGATATTATAGTTGTATCATGTCAAAGCTATGCAGTTATTGTCGACGGTAGTTCATTTGCGCCGGTAGAACTTATTCGATAAGAGGTAAATTTAAGTAAAAATGGAAACCTTGAACGTGTTAAAGCTGTCAGGCTACATCAGTATCTTGAATTTATCGTTGATAAGTCTTACCTTCAATATGCCTTCTTGTGAATGTGCCAAAGCTGTCACAACGAGAAACAGTTCAGGGCCAAAATCAGGAGTCACATTGAGTGTGATTGACAATGAGTTGTTGTTGGAAATGGTGATCCAGCACCATTCACTTTTTGTATGAATATTTGATATTTATGCAATATAATATTTATTTTATCATGGTTATTTATTTATTTATATGGTAAAACTCTTACTTTTATTTATATATTGTAAATCTAAGAGTTAGATTACTCTAACAGTTAGAGATTTCGAGTTACACTCAGAACCTTATATGAATTTAGTAAAGACCCGGGAGTTACAACATATGGTGATATAGTTGCAAGAGTTGCAAATGGTGTTGAGAAAAATCACCCATTCTCTCAAATAGAAATTATTCATGGTCAAGATATATTGACATGGGTCGGTCATTATATTGGTAAGACTATTGCATTGTCTATATATGTAATGGACATATGGTTTGTCTCAACAGACTGTGAGCTTAGCGGAAGTTCGTATAGAAATGCAGATATTCATTAGTTGAATGAGTATTGAAAAAACTCATAAAAGATGACTAATAGATATTCCATAAAACTGTCAATAGTTGTCTTTTCGAGTTGAGTAGTTATTGTAGTCCTTTAACTTGAGACACCACGGTGGTCTTGTGTGATCCTCTATGCCTGATACCATGCATGTCAGAGTCATTTCATGGTATGGCCTCTGGATGACTGTTAGGTATTGACCGATGCTCACGAAGATCGGTGTGTGTTAAGATGAGGATTCGTCAGTCTATATGGTTGAATTATGTTCCCAGAAATTTTTCATATATATTCCGGCAATCTTTTGGCCGAAAGTTCATTGAAGAAATTGTTTCTTTAACATTATAAATAATATTGAAAAAGAGTTTTGCATATATTATTTATTAATGGAATATAAGGATGAAAAGTTTCATATATTGAGTAGATAAGGTTTTGACAGTATAGCTATAACCTTACTCAATTGGAAACGGTACGAAGGGATTATACATTAGCGTTTTAACCTCGACTTGTGTGGTTCGACGTGTCGTGTTATTTTATCATGATTTGTAGGTGGACAGGCCTTCATGAAATATGTGTACAAGTATATGAGATATATATGTATATATATAAGTAACAACCGAACGTGAGCCTAGATAGTTCCATTATATTGAGTTTACTCGTTGAGCACTAGGGCGACATTTCGTCAAATGTTGACAAAGTATTTTTGGGTATTTATGATTAAATTGTTTAATCCGATAATTCATGAAATGAATTGAATTAATTAATTTTATATCAAGATGATATAATTTTATTGTATAATAAATGTAAATTTGATTTACATTAAATTAGTAATTATTTTGTGAATTAATTTAATTGTTAAATTAATATATAATATTAATTACTTAGATTATACAAATAAAGCTTTTAATTAGTTAAAGTAATTAAGGTAAAACAAAATTGAATTATTTGGTTAAAGTAACTAAATGATTCATAAAGGTAACTTAGTTACTAAAGTTGGTGAGATTAATTTTAACTTTGGTTAAGTTGCTTTTTGAAATAAGTGGTGTAGATAAAAGATGCTTTCTTACCATGGTTAATTAAATGATTTGTTTTTTGTTTTTCTTAATTTTAATTAATAAAACAAAATTGGCCTGACCTTTGCTTTTTTTTTTCTCCCACGACCGAGAACAAGAAAACAAAATGAAAAGCAATTTTTGTTTTAAAAGAAGCAGCAAGGCCACTGCCGTGACTTTGAAAAAGCAAAAGGGATGAGGTTTTCTTTATTTTGTTCATCAAAATTCAAGCCAAATCTCTCACCAAAAATCACCCAAATTTATATTAAGTCCATGGAATTAATCCTTTAAGAGTTGAGGGTTGATTCTTGTTCTTGAAGTTCTTCGAGTTCTTCATTTTTCCTAGGGTTCAAGAGTTTAATTTTGGGGAAAAGTTTGTTGCCACTCTTGAGTGATCAAACCACCTTTTGATCATCAAAATTTGTTCTTGAGAAAGCTCAATTTGGTGGAGTTTTGAAGGAGTTCAAAAGCTTGGAAGATTTGGAGAAACTTGAGTTCAAAGGTTGAAAAAGCTTGGAGGATTTGGAAGCTTGGATGCAAAGCTTCAATCAATTGGCAAAGCTTGTTGGTACATTTAATTTGTCAATTTATTTGTGTCAATTTATTTGTCCAAATTTGTTGAGAAAAATTGTTGTGGAAGTGTTGGATAAATTGGAAGCATGTATGTGCGGATTGGAAGCATTCAAGTGTTGGAAAATTAGTATATAGATGATATGTTAATTTTTTGTATGCTTGGAATAATTTTTCAAGAGTTGGAAAATTATTTTGTATGCTTGAATTAATTTTTCAAGTGTTGGAAAATTAATTTTAGTATGTTTAGATTATTTTCAAGTGTTGGAAATAATTATGATGCTTAAATAATTTGTCAAGAGTTGGTAGATTGATTAAAGTGTGTTTAAAATTTTATTTATGCTTATGGTAATTTTTTTTGATGCATGGAAAATGTTTTTTAGTACATTAAGAAAATTTTAAGTTGATAAAAAAATTTTAAACCCACTGTGACTGTCACTGCCGAAAAAAAAAATTATTCGCTCGGGATTTGATCTCCAGCGGGTTCCGCTGCGTCCGGCATTGCCGTTCCTCACTCAATAGTTGTCTACCTATGAATATACGTAGGCGAGAACGTGCCAAAGCTGTGAGTCGAAATATATTCATAGGGTTCACTTACCACTATGAAATTCAATTTAATTATTGAATTCCTATTTTCCGTTGGGGATTACGATATTATGTAAAGTAGTGGGAGACACTGCTGGGTTTAAAATCCATAACCTATGCAGTGACTAATATTATGGAAAAGATCGCTTATCTCTCCTTTATTTTATCATGTAGATAGACTTACACTTTAATCCATTGAATGCAAGTATATTTGATATATTTGTTGTTTCAAGTTTTTCTTCTGGTTGCGGGTTTCTAGAATAGGTTCTAAAGTTAATTAGGCTATGATATTATTTTAGATTAATATAAACCATCAGAACTATTGTTCTGGTTCTCATAGAGAATCAAGATGGTTAGTGACTTATTTGTTATGTCATAATAGACAATCAGAATAAATATCTATTTTAGGATATAACCCTGTAGAGAGAGAACCGTTTCTTGTGCAATAAGGATTGACATAAATTATTTATGTCTTGATATCTTTGACTGGCATGAAGAAAAACTAATTAGTTTTTTTTTTGTCCCTCAATGACATATCTGGTCTTTAATGACCTTTAGAGATCACGTGTCTGACACATTTTACCTATCACATATTTACAATTGTTGTAGATGTTTAAAGGCAAATTATAAATGTAGAAATTAGATATATATACCTATAAGAATATGGATTCTCGTGACACAATACCTATGAGTATGCGATACTCGATCTCTCATCTAGTTGTTAAGATATTATAATCCAATTATTGTGATATTTGATATCGGGACTCATAACAAAAATGTTATCCTTTTCGGTTTTGACAAAGAGGCAAGTTGTGTTTATGTTTGGAATAGTTCCTTATGTTTACATAACGGTAATAACATTTCGGTTAGTTATTTTTCTTTAGGGTACAATTGGCACATATTTTATATAACTAGTAGTGTCATTGATGTAGGGATAAATATTAAGAAAATATTTGGTAAGTAAATAGCTTAGGATTGTAGCACAGATTTATTGAATTATTACCTAGGATGAATGTGGTTTAATAAAATTAAATTGCTCTATGTAGTTTTGTTGGACAATTATGACCCATAGCATCACTATTTGTACAGAACATGGTGTTGTTGTACAAATTAACTATATGACAAAGGAAATTGCTCTTTTATCATTTGTAATTAGATTACCGGGATATATAAATGATAAAAGTTCATATGATTAGTACCTGATTAATAAGATATGAGACAGTATTAATCCACTAAGGTTTAATCATTAAAATATCCCTAGTCGTAGTATTATCGAGATTGAACATCGATAATGCATAATAGACTAGTATTGCACTTGTGCGTGTTAAGGGAGCATAACGACATAGTTATCATATATTTGGGTATTGGAAACTCATGCAAGAGTAATAGGAGGTTGTGTTTACCGATGGTACGGAAACAGCTTCGCTCTGGATAGACCCATCGGAATTCCATTGGTAGTATGACTATGTGTCTATGGAAGTCCGAATCAGGGTAGGTGTATTTGGTCTTAACCTGAGACTTGCACCGCTAATACTTGCGACAATCAATATACTTTGGTTTTGGTCGTCCAGGGCTTTAACAGGTTCTGTGTACGCCTCTTCTGGGTATATTGAGAATCGTAGTGTATTGGGTGTGATACCAAGATGGAAGTATCACTTCAGTCATATGGAGATGATGATCACGTAGGATACGGAACTGGTACTCTTATATGCTGCATCTATCGGGATAATATGACTATGTCATGTTTATTCGATTATAGAGACTAGTTACCAGAGATCCGATATGTGCTTCGTACGGGGCAGACACAATTCCAGCCCCAGGCCTAGCACGTGACATCTGATACTGGATCGCAATACGCAATACCATGTATACTACGCCTGATACATATTACATATTCCTTTAAGAATATTTCTGGAGAATTGGGTAGGCACGGTGCTTTGCTAGAAGCCAACCATGTCCTGTAAATCGGTAAAAACGTAGTATTAGGTACGTATGTGTTCGGATAGTCCGACGACCAGATTTACTGCCAACATATCTGGGGATCTCATGGGTCGCTTCCTGAAAATTCACCGATGACGTATGACTCGAACATAATTAATCTGAGATTAATTAGTAGAGAGAGAAAATTAATCTAGGATTAATTATGGAGATATTTTATCTCGGATAAAATACTATTTAAAAAGAGAGAGAACGATTAATTTGGAATTAATCGATAAAATAATATATTTGATATATTATACGAAATTAGATTTCGACGCGGAATTAAAATTAGATTTTAATTCGGGCAAACGAGTTAATTTAGAATTAATTCGCTAGCGACGTGAATAGTAATTTTGCTAGGCATAATTATTTAATTAAATTTGATTTAATTACGTCTCAACGGAAAATTCGTTAATTCAAAATTAGCGAACCCGAGCCCGGGAGTGTTTGCGGGCCAACTCGGATTTTGAATCAAGTGGGGCCCACTAATCACATCACAAGTCACATCACTTGTCTATCACATCACCTTTTGGTTGATGGAAGTTGATGGGATTTGATGGTTGCTTACCAAACACTCAAGTGTGATGGATTGAATGACAAATACCATAATTAATTTTGGTATATCATTTTGACTTGGTTTTTGAAATCAAATTACAACACACTTCCTTCCTCTTTCTCTCTCTCTCCCTCACACGGCTTGGAAGCCATTTTCTCTCTATTTTTCTTCAAATGCCGAGAGCAACAAATAGAAGTAAAAGGGGAATTTTGTTGCAATTTTCTCCATTGCCAGCACATTAAAGGGTCATTCGAAGGTGATAGGGAAACTCATTCATGAGCATGGAATCCATTCTCAAAGCTTGGAGCTTGGAGATCAAACATGGAGCACAAACAAGGGCATGGCCGAGAGCTTCAAAGAGCAGAATTTTTTTTTTATTCGTCGTTTCCAAAAGCCGATCAAAGGGAGTATTTCCGCTACTTTACTTTGTTGTATTCGTACATTTCATCACTTAATTGATCTTGGTTTGACCTAGAAAACCCAACAATGGTATCAGAGCCTTGATAAAGCATGAAATTGAATTAGGGTAAAATTGATTGATTGAGTATCCTTGAATGATGATAACTTGGAGTTATATGTGATCAATTTGATGAAAATTGAATTGGATTAATTTTCCCCAAATGTTTGGCTTGGCCGACAGTTTGAGTATGCCCTAAAGTCATGGTAATTTTGTTTTTTGATCATTGGATGAGTTGAAAGACATGGGATAAATTGATTTAGGATTTAATTGGATTGAAATTGCAATCGGATTTAAAATCCCTCTAATTGCCGTGAGCTTCAAAAGCATGGAAATGAATTGATTTTGATTCAATAATGTTGGACATGTGTTGATGATGATTAGCATGATTAATTAAGTAAATTGATATTTTGGAAATGTTAATTTGACTAATTAATTATGGCTAATGCACTTTAGTTAATTAAATTGTGAATTTGGAATTTTAGAATTTAATTAGTTGGGCCAAATTTGGAATTGGGCTAATAAAGTTGTATTTGGGCTTAATGGGCTTGGTTGGGCCAAGTTTGGTTTAGGTTAATTGGTTGGATCCAATTGGGCCTAAAACCATTTCCATAAAGTCCAAATATAATTAAAATGGGCCTTTAATATTTTAATTGGGCCTAATGGGTCTAAATTGATTTTTGGCAAAGGGTGATTCCTTATTGGGCTTTGGTTGCCAAAGTCCATGCCTTATAAATAAATTGAAAGCCCATTGGACTTTAATTAAATTGACATTGGATGTTAATTGGGCTTTGAGACCCATAAAGATTAGATTTAGAATCTAAGTCGCAAAGGCTCATTAATAAAGTGTAATTATTTAATATAGAATTAAATAAAGAATTAGTATTGAATACAAATTAAATTGGATTTAATATTGTAGTTTAATATAATTCAAGAATTCGTACTTTGAGTACTTATTCTTAAAACGAGTTGGACTCGCGCAAATCAAATCATTGTTTGAACATTGGATGGTCATTAATTTCAGATTAATTAATTGGATTAGATTGATTGATAACATGCTTTGTGTCAATACATGGATGTGATGTATGAATAATGTATATCGGATGGATATTAGATGGGTGAGGGCAATTTTGGAAATTGTTGTAATAAATTTAGAATTTATTAAATTGGACATGCGTGTCCAGCCTATTACCTCTTGACTCTTTGTATTTCTCTTCTCACCTATTCCCCTCAATGTAAATGAGGTTTCTTTAGAAGTGTTATGTTATTGGGTATAAGTAAGATTTGTGTTAGCGGAAGAGAAGAAAATGAGAGATTTGTTCTAGGAACAAGTTGTTTTAAATATCCATCCGCATATCATTTTTAATTTATTTATCGCGCCTTATTATGCTTTTAGAATGCATGTTTAAGGGTGTATGATGAGACCTAATCAAAGATAATTAATTGGTTGCCAATTACGCTAAAAACCCTCAACAAATATATTAAGGGTTTTTCCTTCCATTGAATGATTCATTCTCAAGATCCAAGATTGGCACTGGTTTGTTGGCCAAAGTCAAGACCTTTGTCCATCGCGGATGTGTTTGAATCATGAAGGCTTTGTTCCATATCGCATGTCTTGTCCAAGTTGTGATTTGTTGGCCAAATCAAGATCACTTCTTGTCCATCGACATCGATTACGAAGCTTTCCAAGGTCAATGGGTCCCGCTTAACTGGAATCATTAAGTTTGTTGTGCCAAAGCCAAGGCTTAGTTGATTTAGAGGAAAAAGGTTAGGAAATATATCAGATATATTGACATATATTAGATATATGTTTCGGACTTGGATGTCCACCTACTGGATCTAGGAATTGGATGAGATCTAATTGATCTTAGAGATCTACCTAGTTAAATATCATACAGCTTGTTGGCCAAAGTCAAGGTTGTGTGTTATTTAATGAGATCCTAGCCTACTAGGAAACAAGGTTTCCCGAGTACTCAACAGAGGGTTAGAGGCTCACCGAAAAATAGTGGGAGGCAAGTATTAAATTTGCAATTTCGTTTAGATACTTGCCAATACGCGCTCATTTCAATTTTTCGTCATTAATATTAAATATATTAGTTGGACTAATATTTAATCGTTGTTTTAATTAAACAGTTGGACTGTATTCAAACTACTTCAATTTATAGTTGATTATATAATTGGATTATAGTAATCAATATATTTGAATTTAACCAATCAAATTATAGTTGATTATATAGTTAGATTATATTAATCATTATAATCAATAGTACCTGAAATCGTTGATTGGATAGTTGGACTATAGCAATCAAGATAACTGAAAGATTAGCGTTTAAAACATAAACCTGGGTAAAAAAAATGTCTTTAAACGGCTTTAATCTTCAAATTGGGAATAGAACCTCAGGATAGTCCTGAGAATTGAGAAGTTATTCTATTTGATAGAATTACATCTCGGGCCTAAGCCCGGAGTTGAGCAAATAGTAGAACATGATCTTTGGAAGATTCATGTGATGATAACTTTAGTGCTTAATCCTTTATACTTGATGCAATGACGCTTTAATTCCGTCGTCAGAATTAAGGATTATATCAATGTACCATGATGATGAAATTAAAGATCTTCATAGATTTATTCTTAGATCTTAGAAGTATAAATTGAAAAAGAAGCTCTTTCGCTCGCGTATGTCAGAGGGTACATCTGTCGAGCACTAGATATCACAGATGATTGCTGACATCGATTAGCTAGGTTAGCTGGGCATTACCTACGTGGCCGAGACTACCAAAGATTTGATCTTATAGTCTTAACCCGAAAGCTGGGGCAGGTTCATTATGAACCAAGAGTAAACTGTTGGAGAGTTGGTGGCTATGCTCAAGGAGGCAGAGCCAGAGCTTCCAAAAGGGGCAAAGGCAAAATCATCATAAGTCTTCTAGGAAGATAAATGACATATCCCAAGATGTCTGCCTAAACTGTGGCAAACAGGGTCACTGGAAGTGTGACTGCCGTATGGACAAGGCAGACATGAAGGAAGTGAAGGCGGGGCAAGGCTCCGGCTTCAAGTATGTTTGTCATAAACATGTTCATTATTAGTTTCAAAATTGGATTTTTGATACTAAGTGTTGTACATAGATATGTACTGATGTGCGGGATCTGCTGATAAGCAGGAGACTGGCCTCAGATGAGATTTATCTACGAGTCGGAAACGGGACGAGAGTCGTTGTTTTAACCGTAGAATCCTAAGTTTAGGAACTACCTTTCGGGTATGTACTTAAATTAGGAAACTGTTATAATGTACCCAGTTTGACTAGAAACATTATCTCTATATCAGAGTATAACTCGTTGCGGGTATACCTTTATATTCTAGAACACTAAAGTGTTTTATTTTATAAATATGATATTGAGATAAACACACATTAGATGTGAATAACAGTATTTATATTTTGAATATAAATGAATCTCAAATGTATAACATGACAAACAAATAGCTCAAACTGATTTGATCAGATGAGACTTATTTGTGGCATTGTTGTCTGGGACATATTAACAAGACTCGTATATCCACACTTTCGAAGAGTGGGTACTAGGACAGATTTGATTCTAATCAAATGAATGTCTACGAATCTAGTTTAGGGGTGAGCACCGGTTCCGGGTACCCGGAACCGGTTGGAACCGGACCGGAAATCCGGTTCCGGAACCGGAACCTGTTATAACCGGTCCGGTTCCGGTTCCATAGTGACCGGAACCGAAACCGGACCATAGAACCGGAACCGGAACCGAATTTAGAATCGAATTTGATACCCGTATTGATACCCGATTGTTGACCCGAATTTGATAAACGATGTCGTTTTTTTTTCAAAGGATATTATTAACTAAAGAAGTAAAGAACTGATGTTGGTCAATGGTCACGCACTCACGCTCCTGCAACCCTAAAAGCTAAAAGACCCATTTGCTATTTTGCTTACAATTGCATCGCCGCAACCTTTGGCCATCACAGTATCACACATTTTTAGGTTAATTTTTCCTCAGTCCTCACTCCTCAGTTCTCATTTGAGTCATTTCTTCGAATTTGAATCTCAATAGTCAATACTGCTTGTCGCTCAGACGCTCCTTGCTTCGCGCGCGGCCACACTAAGACTAAGGTATACTTTTGGTATTTTGAGTGTAATTTATATGAAAAAATCTGAACTTGGATGGGTTTGATAAGTAAAATTACCTCTTTGAAATTCTGAAATTCAAAGTCTGCCTACCATTTCTTGTTTAATTTTGTTGACTTTTTTAGGTTCTGCCTTCAATTTCTTTCGTTAGTTTAAAATAGTTGTTTGTTTTTGAGTTTGGGAGTTGTTTTTCTAAAGGTTGGTTAGGTGGATTTTTAGTGCTTTTCCTATTTAAGATGTGCATGATTATCTTTTTAACTCCATGGAATAAAAGACTTTAAGTTGGGTGTAAAATAAAATCGGTGTTTGATGGTAGGTTCTGCTTTCAATTTCTGATGATAGGTTTTGTACTAGATACTAATAACATGTTCTATATCAATACAAATAAACGAATTGACTTTGATGACAGGCTCTGTTATTAGGTTCGATTTGATATCTATATCTCATTTGGAATATGTTTGTGTGGGTATTAGCTTGATTTTCCCCAAACAAATGGTAACCTCCATCACTGTATATGCACACACATAGTGTGGAAACTCACATAACCTGCCTTGAATGTTAATGCTTTCCTTTATTAATAATTCAAATAAATTAATGTAATCTTCTGTAATAAACCGTTTATTTCATTGTCTATTGTATGCAACAACATGATCTTCTAAATGATCTTCCTGTGCTGTAATTTTTTTCGCAGCTATAAAAAATGGATATTAATGATGGCAGTCACGCAACTTCAAAGTTATCTCGAGTTCGCAGAAATGCGTCCAATATGTGGGATCATTTTGAGCGTTTGCCTAATCCAGAAACTAGGACATGTGAAAAGACAAAATGCAATTATTGCGGAAAAATTTTATCATACAAAGTGACATCAGGTACCTCTTCAATGAAAAAACATCTTCAAAAATGCACTAGTTATCCTCACAATATGGATAAGAAGCAAAAACAACTTTCAAGCAAGACATGTGGTAACAATGAACCTAATACTCTTACAACATGGAAATTTGATCAGGAGTACTGTAGGATTATGCTTGCTAGGTGCATTATAAAAGATGAGTTGCCCTTTATTATAGTAGAGCGTGATGGTTTTAGAGAGTTTGTGCATGCTTTACAACCTCGGTTTAAATTTGTTTCTCGTTTTACTATTGCTAGAGATTGCATGAAAGTGTATGTTAGTGAGAAGACTAGCTTGCGAGAATGCTTAAAATCCTTAAATACAAGAATAGCTTTGACGACAGATATTTGGACTTCTGTACAAACTCTAAGTTATTTGTGTCTCACATATCATTTTATTGATAATGATTGGAAGTTGCACAAAAGAATTTTGAGTTTTGTTGAAATACCTAGTCATAAAGGGAAAGATATAGGGAAAATGGTAGAAGCATGTATTCAAGAATGGGGTATTGATGACAAAATCTCTACGGTTACAGTAGACAATGCTAGTTCTAATGATGTCGCAATTACGTATTTGAAGGGTAGACTTCCAAACTTAGTTATGGGTGGAGACTTTCTCCATATGAGATGTGCTGCTCATATTTTGAACTTGATTGTTAAGGATGGTCTTGTTGAAAAAAACAATCTATTAGTCGAATTCGTAGTGCAGTTAGATATGTGCGGAGTTCTCCGGCTAGAGCCCATCAATTTAAAGTGTGTGTGAGAGAGAGAAAGAATATCTAGTAGTTGTAAAGTTTGTCTTGATGTTTCAACTAGGTGGAACTCCACTTACTTAATGCTAGAGGCGGCTCTTGTATTTCAAAAAGCATTTGATAGGATGGATGATAAAGATGTTGCCTATAGGACGGAACTTGAGAGTGATGATGGTGTTCCCCTTGGGAAGATTGGCAAAATGCCAAGGTTTTGGCTAGATTTTTAAAAAAAATTCTATGTTGTCACTAAAAAATTATCAGGATCTTTGTATGTCACATCTAATGCTTATGTTCATGATATTGTTGCCATCCTTACTTGCATGAATGAATGGGCAAATGAATCGGATCCTTATGTTAAAAGTATGTGTCGTAAAATGAAAGAAAAGTTTGATAAGTACTATGGAAATGTTGATAAGACAAACTTTATCGTTTTAATAGCTGCTGTGTTGGATCCTAGATATAAGATGTATGTGGCTAAGTTTTTTTATAAGAGAGTTTTTGGTAATGATAATACAAAAGTTGAGGAAAAATGTGAAAACTTGAAGAGTGTTTTGCAACGTTTGTTTGAGTTTTATAATAAAAGTAGTAACAATAGAAGTTATGAAGCAAGTACAAGTCGTTTATCTCAAACCTCAAGTATGATGGAAGAGTCTGGTTGTGGTAATAACGATGATATATATATTCAAGATGAATTGATGAGGTTTATAAGAGATGAACAAGATGTGGAGCCTAAATCTGAGTTAGAAAAATACTTTGAAGAAGCTTGTGAAGATGGTGGGAAAGATCTTGATATCTTAGGTTGGTGGAAGAGTAATAGATTCAAGTACAAGATTCTTTCTCAAATAGCAAGAGATGTGTTGGCGATTCCCGTTTCCACTGTGCTGGTCAGAGTCAGCTTTCAGTACATCTGGTCGTGTTCTTGATCCATTTCGAAGTTGTTTAACTCCAAAAGTGTTGTTCAATCATTGATATGTACTCAAGATTGGTTAAGGAGTGCGCCAACACCAATAAATATTGAGGAACTAATGGAAGATGCAGAAAAATATGATGCAGGTAAGACATTATGTTTTATGTTTATGTACTTTTAATTATATTCATACACTAACTAAGCTAGTATTTAATATTTATAACAGAAGCAAGTGGGCTGACGATTGTAGATGATAATGATATTGTTGATAGTGAATTCAATGCTGATACAGATGATGAAGTTTTATGAGTGAGTCATTTCTTTAACTGTTGTAATTTCTCATTTCTGTATTTTTGTTTCTGTTGTTTGGCATTTTTTCTGATTTATTTTAATATTTTGCTGTTTCTACTGTCTGCAGTTTCATCTCATGGAAGATTGTTTTCCGTTTCCACTGCTGTTTTCTGTTGCTGTTCGGCTGGCCTACTATTCTGTGTTCTGCTGTTCACACTGCAGATGGGGTCCCTTAATTGCTTGTTTAAGTTTCTGTTTACTTCTTTCAACAGCCTATTGTATTTTTGTTGTGTTGGCCTACTATTCTGTGCTTCTGTTTAGGTAGAATATTGTACAAGTCACTTGTTTTGGCCCTTCGCCCTTGTAGTGGAAGACTGGAAGTAATTTGAATAATTGAATGGATGACATAAGTCACAAGATATTAGAGTTAGTGTTGTTGCATTCTCATGCTTTTTTTGTGTTAAAACTTCTGATAGTTGATATGGTAAACTTTTTTTTCAGTCTATCAGTATTTTAAGCAAAAGAAATTTTTCAGAACCCTTAAACCAATTTCTGACTTTACAAACCATAAAGCAAAATTCCAAGGCAAATTACTGATGCTGCTGCCGCAGCAAAGCATTATCAAAGTACAGAGAATTATGAAGCACATAAAAAAAAGCACAGGGCAAGCCAATAAAGGAAACCTGGAAACGTGGACCACGTAATTTTGTTCAACACAATTCAAGCTTCTCAATAAAATAGGGTAATTCGGAACCGGACCGGAACCGAATAACAGGGTACCCTATTTAATTGGGTAGGTTCCGGTTCCACTTAGTTAGGAACCGATTTTTTTAGGGTAGGTTCCGGTTCCATGCAGAACCGGAACCGAAACTTGTTTTGCTCACCCCTAATCTAGTTATTGGGCCAAAGTGCCTAAAATACTTTTACTTGGTAAAAGTGCAAGTGCCATCGATCTGTTAGCCCTCGTTCATAGAGACGTAAGTGGGCCCATATCTAGCTAGGCTAGAGGTGGATATGAACACTTCGTAACCTTTACGGATGTGGCATCGCGTTATGGTTATGTGTTCTTTGAACACACAAGTCATAAACTTTTAGAGTTTCGACACGAAGTAAACAGACAGATCGGCTAAAGTATAAAACCGTCACGGTTAGACCATGGTGGAGAATACTTAAGCTATAAGTTTCTCGACTATTTGAAAGAGTATAGTATTCTTTCACAAAGGACTCCTCCCGGAACACCTCAATATGACGGTTGTGTCCAAACAGAGAAACCGAATTTGTTGGACATGATAAGGTTAATGATGAGTCGCTCTGAGCTACCATTTTCCTTCTAGGGATACGCATTAAACAGTGCAAAACTTATTTTGAATAAGGTTCCATAAAAAAAATCTGTTAGACAAATTTCATATTAGATATGAACAAGAAAGAAACCGGGTTTTCTCATTCTGAAGATTTGGGTATGCTGGGCATATGTTTGGATGATACCAAACTAGAACCCAAATCGGATAAGTGCCTAAGTTGTAGGTTATCCTAGGGAAACCAAAGTATAGTACTTATACAACTCACAAGAGAAAAATGTAATTATTGCTCTCCATGCGGTTTTCCTAAAAAGAATACCTATATGCAGTGGTAAGTGGGAGGAAAGTAAAACTCGAAGAAAATCAGAGTAATACTGTTCCAGGCACCGAGTCCTAATGGAACACAAACAGTTCATCAAGGATGAAACTATACCACAATCTTCGAATACACAAGAACCGCGTAAGTCGGAGAGAGTCAGAAAACAACCTGGGAGTATGGGTTTCTGATCTCACCTCGTAAAGATGTCAATCTTATTAAGGAAGACGAACTGACTACGTATGAGAAAGTGATACAAGGTATCGACTCCCTATTATGGCAAAATGCCATGAAGTCTGAAATGATTCCATGTATACCAACCAAGTTAGACACTGGTTGTTGTACCGGAAGGCATTGTGCCTATTGGTATTATATGAGTCTTGAAGGAAGACATACATGGATGGCAACATACCAACGTACTAAGCTAGGCTTGTAACAAAAATGTATCTTTATCAACATTGTGTCGATTACGACGAAACCTTTTACCTGTTGCCATGGTTAAATCCATTTGGATAATGCTTGCTAATGATGCATATTTCATTTATGAAATGTGGCAGTTGAACGTCAAAATTGCTTTCCTTAAACGGAAACATTTTGGAGGATTTTTACAACATCCTGACGGTTTTGTAGTACCAAAACATGCAAATAAGGTTTGCAAGTTAATTCGATCCATTGATGGATTGAAGCAAGCATTGCGTTCTTGGAACTATCATTTTGATGTAATCATAATGGTGTATGATTTAATTCAAAACGAAAATGATTCTTGTGTATATAAGAAGGTTATTAGGAGCGCACTGACAATGACTGTCCTATATAATGATGACATGTCATTTCTTGGAAATGATATTCCCATAAAATAATCGGTGAAAGCTTGGCTTTCATAAAAAATTCTTCGTAGAATACTTGAGAGAGACAACCTTTATTATAGGAATAAAGATCTACTGGGATAAATCTGAAAGTTGTTAACATTCTCTGAGTATTCGTACATTGAAATAAATGTACATGACCTGGTGTCTCATATGCTTTGAGCACATGGAGTCACAATCAGGCCAATCCAAGTGATGGTCACTGGATTGATGTTAAGAACATCCTTAAGTATCTTAGAAGAACTAATGATGCTTTCTTAAGCTATGGAGGAGTAGAACTTGAAGTGACTGTGTTCATTGTTGCAAGTTTCCTAACCGACAAAAATGATTATAAGTCGTAATAAAGGTACTATATAGTTTGAATAATGGAAGAATGAGCTGGAAATCTTCCAAGCAAGATACTGTTGTCGAATAAACAACAAAAGTGGAATATTGCTGCAGCTGAGGCAGCAATAGAAGCACTTTGGATATTAATAATCCTAATTAGATTAGGAGTAGTTCTGTTAGCAGTTGCTAGGCTACAGCACAGGCTAAAGAATTAATGGTCTCATCAACGATCCAAGTATATACTTCAACTATTCATCTGATTCGTTTTGATCATACTTCGTGGCGATGTGATGATCGAATAAATCGCATCAGATGATAACCTTGCAAATCCGCTGACGAAAGTATTTTTTCTCAGCAGAAGTTTGAGCGACCCGTACATAGTTCATGTGTAGGACACTTGAGTGATTGGCTATAGGCCAAGTGGGAGATTGTTGGACAATTATGACCCATAGCATCACTATTTGTACAGAACATGGTGTTGTTGTACAAATTAACTATGTGACAAAGGAAATTGCTCTTTTACCATTTGTAATTAGATTACCGGGATATATAAATGATAAAAGTCCATATGATTAGTACCAGATTAATAAGATATGAGACAATATTAATCCACTAAGGTTTAGTCATTAAAATATCCATAGTCGTAGTATTATCGAGATTGGACATCGATAATGCGGAATAGACTAGTATTGCACTGTGCGTGTTATGGGAGCATAACGACATAGTTCTCATATATTTGGGTATTGGAAACTCATGCAAGTGTAATATGAGGTTGTGTTTACCGATGGTACGGAAAGAGCTTCGTTCTGGATAGACCCCTCAGAATTCCATTGGTAGTATGACTATGTGTCTATGGAAGTCCGAATCAGAGTAGGTGTATTTGGTCTTAACCTGAGACTTGCACCGCTAATACTTGCGACAATCAATATACCTTGGTTTTGGTCGTCCAGGGCTTTAACAGGTTCTGTGTATGCCTCTTCTGGGTATATTGAGAATCGTAGTGTATTGGGTGTTATGTCAAGATGGAAGTATCACTTCAGTCATATGGAGATGATGGTCACGTAGGATATGGAACTGGTGCTCTTACATGCTGCAGCTATCGGGATAATATGACTAGGTCATGTTTATCCGATTATAGAGACTAGTTACCAGAGATCCGATATGTGCTTCGTACGGGACAGACACAATTCCAACCCCAGGCCTAGCACGTGACATCCGATACTGGATCGCAATACGCAATACCATGTATACTACGTCTGATACAGATTACATATTCCCTTAAGAATATTTCTGGAGAATCGGGTAGGCACGGTGCTTTGCTAGAAGCCAACCATGTCTTGTAAATCGGTAAAAATGTAGTACTAGGTACGTACGTGTTCGGATAGTCCGACGATCAGATTTACTGCCAACATATCCGGGGATTTCATGGGTCGCTTCCTGAAGATTCACCGATGACGTATGACTCGAACATAATTAATTTGGGATTAATTAGTAGAGAGAGAAAATTAATCTGGGATTAATTACGGAGATATTTTATCTGGGATAAAATACTATTTAAAAAGAGAGAGAACGATTAATTTGAAATTAATCGATAAAATAATATATTTGATATATTATACGAAATTAGATTTCGACGCGGAATTAAAATTAGATTTTAATTCGGGCAAACGAGTTAATTTAGAATTAATTCGCTAGCGACGTTAATAGTAATTTTGCTAGGCATAATTATTTAATTAAATTTGATTTAATTACGTCGCAACGGAAAATTTGTTAATTCAGAATTAGCGAACTCGAGCCCGAGAGTGTTTGCGGGCCCACTCGGATTTTGAATCAAGTGGGGCCCACTAGTCACATCACTTGTCTATCACATCACCTTTTGGTTGATGGAAGTTGATGGGATTCTATGGTTGGTTGTACCAAACACTCAAGTGTGATGGATTGAATGATAAATACCCTTTTAATTAATTTTGGTATATCATTTTGACTTGGTTTTTGAAATCAAATTACAACACACTTCCTTCCTCTCTCTCTCTCTCCCTCACACGGCTTGGAAGCCATTTTTCTCTCTATTTTTCTTCAAATGCCGAGAGCAACAAGGAGCAGTAAAAGGGGAATTTTGTTGGAATTTTTTCCATTGCTAGCACATTAAAGGGTCATTCGAAGGTGATAGGGAAACCCATTCATGAGCATGGAATCCATTCT